>JACCGJ010007999.1:0-12070 GCA_013407085.1 Atriophallophorus winterbourni
AAAAGCTGAGGGCTTGTACAAACCGCAGGATAGATAGAGCGGTGGGTCGAAAAAGCAAAGATAGAAATGTTTGAGTTTCCAAGGCCTTATAGCGGGGCTCATTCCCGTTTAGCCTGCACCATCAATGGATTTTTGTGGCATTTGGACATGTAGGGCGTCAACCCGGGACACAGCTACCCACCACATCCTCCGGAAGAGGGTCAGTTGAAACTGCGTGTATACGGACTTCCGATACTGGGATCGTTGCCACGAGCTAGTGAGTTTTGGGCGGGAAAATGCAATAGGGTTTGTAAAAAAATTAAAATAGTGTTTACGGGGTACTTGTCTCTTGGGAGTGGAAGTTTTCATGGAGGTGAGAATCGAGGAGAACTTCGAATGAACCGAGAGAAGCGACCTCAAAAAGCGTGCCTGGAAGAGTGTTCCACTGACTGCATACTCTCACAGAGAAAAAGCTGTGTCGACATTTAAGCCTGCTCTGTTGATGTAACAGTTTGAGCTCATGTCCTCGGAGGTTAGTGCTTGGAGAGGGAACGAATAGGGAGTTGCATGGATGGGAGGGGTCAGTCAAGATCCGGTGGGTAAATAACATGTCACCGCGGTGAAGACGGTAGGTAACGGAGAATATTTTTAAACTGCGTAACCTTTCCTCGTAAGACATGTTATGCATACCACGGACAAGCTTTGTCGCACGTCTCTGGGCTTTTTCGAGAAGGGACACGTCTTTGCATAACCAAGGATGCCAAGCCTGTACTGCGTATTCCAAAACTGGACTGATGTAGACATTCAACAGTGTCGGGAAGAGAAACCGGTCAAACCTGCCTAAAGCGCGGCGAAGTGAGCCAGTGTTGCGATTGGCTACCGCTGCGGCTCGTTCGCATTGCGTGGTGCAACCGAGATCGTGCTGGATGATGATGCCGAGATCCTTTTCTTGTCGAACACTCTGAAGTACTGTTGAGCCCAAACTGTAAGCGACCGGATCTGAGTGTCGGATGGGGAGAACGCTACACTTGGAGGTGTTAAATGGGAGATGATTCCTCAAAGACCAGCTGTGTAGACGATCTAAGTCATCTTGTAGGACGTGTGAATCCCTTGGCGATTTGAGTGAGCGCCAGATTTTGACATCGTCCGTAAATAGAAGAAACGGCGATTCAATGTTTTGGCCAATATCATTGATGAAAATGATGAAGAGTCGGGGACCAAGAACGGAGCCTTGTGGCAGACCGCACTTGATTGGGAAGCGGGCAGAATAGCAGTCACGCACACGAACACAGAGGGAACGGTCGCGAAGAAAGTACTTCATCCAACAATAAGGTTGACCTAACGCCGCAGGCAGCGAGTTTAAGTAAAAGAATGTCGTGGTCGACGCGGTCGAATGCCTTGGAGAAATCCAGAAATACTGCATCGACACCAATGCCTTCGTCCACAGATTTCGTCCAGTCATCCCGCGCGAGAAGCAAGTTGGAAGTGCATGAACGGTTGGCGCGAAAGCCGTGTTGTTGTGTGATTAAAAGTCGATTTGTTTCCAGATGTGAAACAAGGTGGTCAGAGATTATGCTCTCCATGACTTTAGAAATGACTGACAACAGATCAATGGGACGATAATTTGCGTGTTCCGACCGGATACCGCCTTTGAAGATGGGCGTGATAACACCTTCTTTCCAAGCTTGGGGGACAGTGGCGGAGTCCATACAACGTTGGAAATACGTGGCAAGTAGATTAGATATGTGAAATGCGGCTACTTTCAGGATCCTAGGGTGGATGCCGTCGAGTCCTGGTGAAGAGTATTGCCGTAGACATGAAATCTTCTTGTGGACCGCATCAGAGGTTAACATTATTTCCGGCATTTCCTGTACGTCATGTGAGAGAGAAGAAAAATGGAGGAGTTTGTAGAATAAGTAGGGTTGAAAATTGGGGCGTAGTGTTCAGACAACAGGTTTGCAGCTTCCGAGGCTGTTGAAGTGAGACCGTTTGCGCTGACTAGGGATGGAATTCCAACTTTAACTACCCGTCTTTGATTCACAAATTGGAACAAGCTTTTTGGGTTATCAAAGAACTTGTTACAGATGTGCATTTCATACTGGCATTTGTCCTGGCGGCTAAGAGATGTGCAACGATTGCGCAATGACTTATAAATGTCCCAGTCAGTTCTATTTCGTCCTGTCTGGTAACACCGCCACGCCGCGTTTCGCTGTGCTATGGCTTTGCGTGTTCCGCTGCGAAGGAATGACCTGGGGTTCTTCCGACGGATGAGCTTTTCGTGGCTCGCAAGACGTAGAAGCGCGTGCCACTGAGTTAAAAACGTGGTCCATGCCAAATCAATCTGGTCAATCATTAAGAAATCGCATGAATTGGCTACGACGAGTTTGTGGAACAAGCCTATATCAGTAATCCAGCGGCTCTTCGGACAGGGTTCGTTGAAGTAATCTATGAAAGAGACAAAGGTGAATGTCAAGACAACATGATCGCTGTTGCCCAAGGGAGGGTTAGACGAAAGTTGTTCAATCATTAACTCTTCGTTGGTGATGATGAGGTCCAGAAGTGATGGTGTATTTGTGCCCCGAAACCGAGTAGCTTCGTGAACATGATTGTATAATGGATAGGTTGCCAATATTTCGGACAACGCGGTGGCGAATGGGTGGGAGGCATGTTCGCCATAAAGGCTGGGACAGTTAAAGTCGCCCATTATCAGTATGTTGGAGAATCGTTTATTTAAAGCATGTCGAAGTGATGACAAAAGGGAGGAATCGAGCAGTGGGGTATTGCTGGGAGATCTATAAACAACTGCAATCAGGAGAAGACTGTCTTGCTTGAGTGGGATTTGGCACCAAAGAACATCAGAGTCAACCAACGCAGGGTCAGATAATTGTTCGCAGCGAAGCGATTTTTGATGATAAAACAGCACTCCACCTCCTCTTGTTGTACGGTCGCAGCGAAGTAATGACATGTTTGGAAGGGTGAGTTCCGCATCATGAACTGCGCTTGATAACCACGTCTCAGTAACGGCTATTAGGTCCCATGAGCACAGGGAATGACGGTAACGGAGTTCCGGGAGTTTGTTCAGGAAACCAGCAGCATTTGTGTAACAGCATGAAAGGCTGCGTGATTGTAGAGTATGCAGTGTGGTGATAGGGTGTGCAGTTACTCCGCCGATCACACTGAAACCGGCTGCGGGGAGTTTTTGAAGCGGTCGTGTGAAGTTCGTCAGCAGACTGATTTGTGCTGGGTATGACTGATGGTTGCGGACGAGGTCTTGGTTTGTCAACTGCGGAGCGAAGACGGACCTCTGTAGGTGCAAAGCGTTTGTTATCATACCACAAGCGCAAGGCAGTATTGGAAGGTAATTTTCAGAATACGAGGGGCATTACCTTTGTAGCTGGAGGACGTGGGAAGGCGTTTCACGGCAGTCGTCAAAGTTCCGTGAATTTTGCTGAGTTCTTGAATGTAGCGCCACTGAGAACAGTCGTGTAGAGTGTTCTTAGCTAAGTCATCATCTTTAAGTTCAAGCACACCGTGGACAAAAATGCTGCGTTTATCGTTCGCCGATTTCCAATCGTGGCCTTCTTGCTTTTGCATCTGCCTCTGAGGCCAAGGAACGTCTGAAAAAATACGAACAGGCAAATTTGTATTTCGGAGAAGGTGGGCCGAGAGCAAGACCTCTTCAACCTTCTCCGGGGAATCAAGGGTGATTCTGAGTAGACGTGAGGCGAGTTTGGGTGTCTGAAAAGACGTACTAAAGAAACCGGGTCTACATCAAGTTTCAGTTGCTCACAGAGAGATCGCCATTGTTGGACATCATCTTGCCTGCGTGCTTGAAAGCATGGAGATGAACTTTCCGGCATATTTGTGCATACAATGGTCAGGGATCTTGTGTTCTTGTGATTGGCTTTTGCTGCAGGCAGTTTCCCAGCGTTGTTTGGTTTTGGCTTTACCTGTGAAGTAGTGTGTGATTTTGTTGATCGATTCACACTTGGCAATACCAGATCATCCTCAGGACTTGTGCAAGCAGGTGGGGAGTCCGTTTGCAGTAGAGACTCGAGGCGTAGTAATCTGGTGACAATAGCATCGTACGGGTCCGGAAGTGATGATATGGAAGCGTTAGCTGTTACTTCCGCGTAAGTAGTTTTTCTAGGGGGATCCTCAGCTGGTTTCAAGTTCGATGATTCGTTGAGAACAAAAGATGTAGATGTTTGTCTACTGCGTTTATCGGCAAGTTTGTCCTTTCGATGCCGGGCTCTACAAGCAACGCAGAAGAAGAATATCTCTTCATTTGTTTGATGTTTAAAAGAATCGTGAAACGACTTCGAGAGTTTCGTGCAACGCAGGTGCTGCCAAGCATCACAGCGATCACACTTGATGGCAGGATCGTCATTATTAACATCCTGGCTACATTTTGCACATTTGTTTCGTTTAATTATCGCATCAATGCGGCCAATTATGCAGAAATATTGTAATTGTATTCAGCTTTGAGAGACAAATACGTATTTGCGTAACAAAAATTTGAACGGAAGATGAATCAGATGAATTGCAAAATAAATTGCAAATAAATCTTTATCAGAAATTCAACGAGGTAAAATCGTATCGTGCGCGCGATATAAAATAAATTGAAATATAAAAAATTAAAATATAATGTTGTCAAGCTGAAGTTAAGTTACAGTGAAAAAATCTGATAAATTGATAAAAATGTGTTTCTATTGCACAAAAATATTAGAAAAATCTTTACGAACCACTTCTTTTATATTTTTCTTTTTCTGTCGAAGGTAACTGATGTTCATTGTTTTTTCATTCGATCGGACTTGCAACATATATTTAACCTCTTTTAAATCGGCGATAAGACCTCTCTCATGTTCCATTCACATGTACACATACCTGTGCTTCTTAAGAATTAATTCTGGTAGTGTCGGGTGTTTTCAAGCACATTATAGCAATTTTCTGTAAACATTTTTGTTTGTATCAATCAATGTACACTTTTCGAATTGTACCCGGATTTTACGAATATAATTTTTCGTCCGCTCGGAGTTGCTCTTCTCATCTCCTTTGATACCCGTACTGCGTGCTTGGAATTCTGACTGTGATTGGGGAAAGATTGCTTGCCTGCTATAAAAAGACCGCTCCATATTTCAGCCGCACCTAATTCTTGGATTTATCGCGGTTGCTTTGGTGATAATACTTTGACGTCTGGACCGGAGTAGTCAATCGCCGAGCTGGGGAGAATCGTTTTTAATTCAATCGAAGAATTATTGTGAGTGGTTACCTTTTTACTATTCACACGCATACTGTTATTTCACGTAGCCTGAACCACCAAAATTTGGTGAGCCCGATTATTTTCGCTATAGCATACTCCCCACTATTTTGATTCTGTAGCATATTTTCACATTTTTTCATCAATATGGACAGTATTCCACAGGCAGCACCTATCCCAGCAGATATTGGTCATTTATCACTTCCTGAGTTTGGCGTAGCAAACCCGATCTGGTCGTAGAGTCCATTTTCCATCAAAGTTTGATGACTTCACAGCTTAACGATTTTTTCGAGCGTCTTCTATAGGCCCGACGCTCTAGGAGGGGAGTACTATAGCATTTTTCTGTAAAGATTTTTGTTTGTATCAATCAATGTACACCTTTTAAATTGTACCCGGATTTTACGAATATAAATTTTCGTCCGCTCGGAGTTGCTTATCTCATCTCCTTTGATACTCGTACTGCGTGCTTGGAATTCTGACTGTGATTGTGGAAAGATTGCTTGCCTGCTATAAAAAGACCGCTACATATTTCAGCCGCACCTAATTCTTGGATTTACCGCGGTTGCTTCGGTGATAATACTTTGACGTCTGGACCGGTGTAGTCAATTGCCGAACCGTGGAGAATCGTTTTTAATTCAATCGAAGAAATATTGTGAGTGGTTACCTTTTTACTTTTTACACACATATTGTTATTTCACGTAGCCTGAACCACCACAACATCTCCCAATGAATCTGGGCACCCGTTTCCTCTTAATCGACTATCGCCCTGTGATACCAATAGTGAAACTGATACTTTTAGATCGTGAAAAATTAATCTTGTGTCAATCCATTGGATTCAACTTTATTTAATATATCCAACTGTCGCCAAGTCACCAACGAGCTTGACAAATTCTAATCTGAAGTGTTCTATCCGAACGAGTGCTTATGTTATGTTATGCTTGCATTTAGATCAAAATTATCACAACACAGGTACTTGCGCTGAACTCCGAGCGAGTCATTTTGAGGCTACTCGGTTTAAATACTCAAATTAAAATTTCCTATGAAATAACACCGTTTCTCATGAAACAATGCACCCATGGTCTATTTTGACCAACCTCGGATATTCTCAACTGTTTACTGAGTTTTAACATGGTATCGACTGACTGGAAAA
Organism: Atriophallophorus winterbourni; assembly: GCA_013407085.1. Taxonomy (NCBI): domain Eukaryota; kingdom Metazoa; phylum Platyhelminthes; class Trematoda; order Plagiorchiida; family Microphallidae; genus Atriophallophorus; species Atriophallophorus winterbourni. Next base: position 6,390 of record JACCGJ010007999.1, read on the forward strand.
CTGGATTCATTGCTCAGATATACCAAGGCTGGAACCAAACATGTGTCTAAATAACGACCAGTAACATTGTCGCTTGCGGCCTCTAAGCTTCACAAGCGATTTGTATCTGAGGAATATATTAAACACTATGAACAAACTGAACTCCTTTTCATTGCACAGCACGGATTTCCGACAAATAACTCCTGCTTAACCATTTTGTCCATGACGTTTGATAACTGCACTCGATCCGTGGACAATGGATAACATATCCAAGCTTATTTCTTGGATATGTCTAAATACTTTGGCTGTGTTAACCGCGGGATACTGCTACAGAAATAGAAGCAGCTCATGGTGGGTGGCAGAATATTAGCCTAGATACAAGAATAATTTACCGATTAAGTCATCAAGTTTAGTGATGATGTGGCAGTATTGAGCCAAGTAGAAGTTACAAGCGGCGTACTCTAAGGTTGGGTCTTGGGGTCAATACTTTTTCTGGTGTACATGTAAGCGTAATTAGTAAAGTCATTTTGATTGCAAATGATTTTAAAGATCCGACTTGCGTTCGCACAATAGAAGTTTGCCAACCTCTACAAGAAGTTCTCGCTGCACTTCATACGTAGTCCGCACGAATCTGTCTGAAATTCAACGCTCAAAAACGCAAAATATTGAACGTCGGTAAATAATTCGAATTCAAATACTCTTTAACATTTCAGCAACATTCATGGGTAGAAGAAGAGTAAGACCTCAGTGTGTGAATCAACAGTAACTCGGAGACTTCACGGCAGTAAACAGTAGTGTACAAAATGTCCTGTCAAACCTCAGCACTCCCGAATTCGAATTATTTACCGGCATTCAACATTTGGCGTTTTTGGAAGTTGAATGGCAGGCAGTTTGGGGTGGACCACGTATGAAGTGCAGCGAGAATTTTTTGTAAAGGTTGTCAAGCTTCTATTGTGCGCAGGCTAGTCGAATCTTCGAAATCATTAGCAAAAAATGACTTTTCTGCTTACGATTCATTGTTTATCACTTGCGTACATCAAAAAGAGTTTTTGCCCCAAGACCCATTCTCAGAGTACGCCACTTGTAACTTCTATTGGTCTTAATAGCGCATTGTTTTTTAAGGGACAGTGTTATTTTTTCAAGACTCGGCGATTTGTTTGTATTTAAACCGAGTATCTTCATCTGGACCCTGTGGAGGTACACAGCGATTACCTGTTTGTTTATTTTTTGATCCAAACGCCGGCTAAACCTAAACATTGGTTCGGATAGAACACATTAGATTTGAAATTGTCGGGTTCGTTGATTACTTGTAGAGAGTTGAAGTCAGTTTTGTTCTAAATAAGAAAAAGCAATAGCATGATTTTAAACTAGACGTTCTCTTCACGATCTAGAAAAGGAGCTTCGAATTCCATTAATCTGATAGATGTAATACTCTTCTCTATCCTACGTCTCCATTGTAGTCTGACGAATAATTGCAGTTAACTCAACGTCAATATTCGCGAAAAATACGATCAGGTTCTGTATCGACTAAAGTCGTTGTTTAACGCGTAGTCTACCCGTTTCTTAGTTTCGACAATTCAAAACCACAATGATTCGAGTTTTCTACGGTTCTATCAACAATATTAATAGACAAAAACAATTAACAAACCTCAACTGTACCGGGTTGTACAACTGATGTGAGCCAAAATGCTCAAAGTTTCCAAATGACAACAACAAATTCAGCCAATGCTGACAAGATAGACTGCCAAATGATAAATGCAAAGAAATAAAATTACCAATACAATGGTGAACAATCGTCTCTGTTTTCTCCAAATACCACGAGCAAAATATGTGGAATTTTAATGGCAGCCAAGCAATATAAATTACTTCAGTAAAACAAAATGGGATATACAAGTGCATAAGGAAAATGTGTACACAAAAAACAATGTAAGATAAAATTGTTGAGAATTAAGAAGAATTCAATTGTTCAAACAGAAAAATAAGAAGGAATTTTACACAAAATTTTCGTCATTTACACCTCCCGCCAAATTCCTTCTAAACCTGGTGTTCTGAATGAAACTAACTGATTGGTTCCGCCTCCCTACCCAGCTACTCCAATCTTAACCCAAAAAACGCAAGACAAACGGCAAATGACTTTATTGAGTGGCGAGTCACACACGCCACATCGCATTGCTATCACTGGACATATGTGGCTTTTTATAGAGAAAACGTTTGCCAAACGTAGACTCACCACGTCCTCCAGCTTTGCTCCTGACCCTTTAAGAAGTTCGAGCTTGCCCTATTCGCGCCACCGCGCCCACCTCCGGGCCTTCATCTTCTTGAGATCCTTCCAGCAGACAAATTTTCCGTATATCACGTGTTACCAAACCATTTTTTGAGCGAACAACAACAGTCCTGACCAGATCATCTTTGCTCACATGAACATCTACAACAATACCAAGTGGCCAAGCACGTTCGAAGTTTCAACACTGCTCAATAATACCACATCCCCAACACGAAAATTGCGTTTGCGATTGATCCATTTCTGTCTTGTCTGTAGTAGTGGTAGGTACTCAGATTTCCAGCGTTTCCAGAATACGTTTGCCAGGTGCAGCGATTGTTTCCAATTCCTCTTATAAGTGTCAACAAATCTTTCTTCAGAATGCATTCCATCATTCGAGCGATTCAACAACAAATCGTTAGGACACAAAGAACAAGAGTCAATATCCTCTGAAGACAAAGGAACAAGTGGTCTGTTGTTCAGAATTCGCTCAGCTTCAATTAGAGCGGTTTGCAGCGTCTCGTCCGATGGTGTTTGTTCTGTGCATGTAGCATTCAATGCACGACGAATGGATCTTATCAGCCGCTCCCAAACACCTCCTCTATGACTAGAGTACGGAGGATTAAAGCACCACTCAATACTATGTGAAACTAGTTTATCCGATAAACCGTCACTGTTCAATCCATTTAGCCATATACGTAGCACACGTTCAGCGCCAACAAAGTTGGACCCATTATCCGAATAAATAATCTGCGGTTTACCTCGACGTCCAATGAAACGAAAGAGCTCCATCAAAAACGAATCCGTATCCATAGAATGGGCTACTTCTATGTGGACTGTGCGTGACTGTAAACAAGTAAATAGGCATCCGTATCGTTTTTCTACAGATCGGCCTCGCCTAACTTTAAACGGTCCAAAATAATCCAGACCCACTTTAGCGAACGGGTAAGAACCTGTGGTCACACGGACTGGAGGAAGATCAGACATCAGTTGAGTTGCCGGTCTGGCATCTAACCGTTTACAGGTCCTGCGCAGGACGCTGAGGGTATGCGCCAGCCCAGAATGTCCTTCGAGCAGATGAACATCAAAAATCAATAGGTCAGTAACATTATGCCTTTTAGGAATTATAATGGGATGAATGCTTTCATCTGCAAGATCAGAATGCCTCAATCGACCACCCACTTTCCAAATACCTTGATCAATAAATGGGCGTAACTTCTTTAATGATGACAAATTGAACTCACAGGGCTCACTTAGCGCCTTATCACCAAATACATTCCGCTGCGTCAATCGAATAATTTCTGCTTCGGCATCCCGGAATTCGTCTAATCCGATCTTGCCTACCGATAAAGATCCATTGGAACAATGACCAAACATGATAATAACATAACGCTTGAAACGGATCAGCCATGCAATCGAGCGTACAAGCCGTTTCCAACTAGAGAATCGACGAAGAATGACGTCTATTCCACACTCCGACTCAACCGAAGTAATGTTACAATTGGCACGCTTGAATTCAATTCGTTCGCTGCACTGTGGATCAACTACTTCAGGCCACATATCAATGGTTTGTTTCAGGAAGTCGGGGCCGTTCAACCAAAATTCCAATCGAGACAATTCCATGGCACCCCGTCTATCATTATCCTCCCACCAGAGAATTCTAAGTGCGTTTCTATCATAGTTTGGCACTTTGACTTGGAGGAACATCTCTTCGATGTCAGCAGCAACAGCATAAACATGTAATCGAAAGCGCAGCAATACGTCGATCAAATTTGTGGTCAGATTTGGTCCTTGAAATAGTACATCATTCAACGACACACCATTGTGTTTAGCCACACAATCGAAAACTACTCTCATCTTTTCCGGTTTCTTAGGATTGAAAACCGGTTGGTGAGGCAAATACCAAACAATATTCTCCGTGGCATTATTCAGAACGGGTTCGATATAACCAATCTCCAAATGATGTGCCATAACCTTGCTGTAAAGCTCGAACAAAACACTATCGCGTTCAAATCGACGCCGCAAGTAGCTTAAGCGCCTTTCCGCTGACAAATAATTTGTGGTCAGTTTGCTTCTATCAGGCTTCCAAGGTAGCGGTACCTGAAAATGACCGTCGATACTTTTTGATCCGCTTACGAGCGACAATGCATCTTCGTCATCGCGCGATCGTTCATTTCCTTCAGCGTGTATGTCTGCCAATTCTGCATTGTACAGACGGTTGACACATTCATCAATGGACCCTTGCTCCAAGGAAGAATTCAAACACAAGATATCCTTTGGATTTTGGCATGCTGGGCCTTGCATAATCCACCCCAACAGCGTTTTGGTTGCAAATGGACGGCGCCTGCCTCCTAATCGCTGTTCCAACGCCCAATGTGCTCCAGGGACGTCGCAGCCTATGAGCACAGTCACAGGCTGATCACTAACATCAAGGAAGTCAACGTCTTTCAAGTATGCAGGTCGTTCACTCAAGGCTGTCATTGGACACTGTGATACACGAGGCAACTTTTCTACTGTGTAAGCCTCAGGGACGTGGATTACTTGACTGCCATCAAACGAGTGTATTTCAAATTTCAAACGAGAACAAGTAATTTTACGCTGATGACCCAAAGTGGTCAATAAAACTTGCGCAGGACTTTTAGGCATCCTGTTCTGTTCAACGAAGTCATTAAGAATCAAAGTTGTATCAGAACCACTATCCAAGAAGGCAACTGCATTTATAAGCCCATTTGGAGTCTCGATCTTGATGGGTACAGAACCTAAGAACACCTTTGCACTGAATGCCGCATGACTGCAGTGAATATTCGTGGCCGGTTTCTCTGCAGCGTGGTTGTAGTGTAGAAGTATGTGGTGTCGTTTACCGCAATTTTCGGCAGTGCACCACGGCTTGTATTTACATGACACAGCGCCATGTGACGGTCGCAGAAATAAAAAACAAACTGAGTTGCGCCTGGCGATTTCCCAGCGCGACTTAACATCCGATTCAATAAATTTCGGACAATTTTGTAACTCATGAGATGCCTGGCAAATGCAACATTTCATGCTAGGCCTTACATCACTTGTGGTGACAAAAACATTTCTTTTCTCAGTGGTTTGGAAACCACTCCTCGCATTCGGGTATGCACGAGGTGATTGCTGATGCGTGTTTGAGCTAGTTGTTTCAAGCAGCTGCCCAAACCTGCTCCTTGCGATACGTGCACGCCGTGACACAAATTGTGTCAGGTGCTCAAATGTGACTCCATGGCCATCCATGCTGAGTTCATCCGCCGCATCAGCCCGCTGATGCTGTAAGGCGACCGGTAGACACTCAACAACGCCTTCCAAGTTGGTTACAGAATTCAAATCTGCTTCACAACCCATTTGCTTCAAAGCAATTTGGCAGTTTTCCATCCTTAAGGCGAGGTTTGACAGACTATCGGAGGTGTTTCTTACCCGTGTTGCT
>JACCGJ010008000.1:0-12048 GCA_013407085.1 Atriophallophorus winterbourni
TGAAACACGCGTGATCCGTTCATCTGACTTACTCTATTATTGATCATCTGAATGGTATTTCCAACTACGGTTTATCGATCTTTCACCTGTACGCTTCGCACGACTTTACTGACTGCACTCGATTGTCGACAACTTTTATCACATTCTACACACAACGGTCAGTGTGAGTCACCATTGCTCGATTCGAACCAATTCGATCCGATCGGCACACATGTGCCGACGTAATCGATTGTGGGTTCATCGATTTTCTGTTTCGCGCGGTTGACAAGCCTCGCGAATCGTGGTCAGACTTCGACCTGACGATCTTGTAATACTTGATCTTCTTTATTCATCCCGTGTAATTCTGTTGTGTTCCAAATACACGAGCAAGCGAAGTTGCACGCTGTTGCGTGTCTGTTTGAGGTGATGGTTTAAATTCCCAACTCTCGTGTGCCTTGAAACATTCGCTCCATAAGCGATGTAATCACTGTGCTTAGAACCGCGTATACTATCGTGTTCATGATATGGCACTTTGTGCCGTGCGTTAAGTGTTTTCATTTTTCCGCGTCTTGTACTGGTATTCGACGCTCCAGTTCTGTATCCGGTAATGTATGAAAACACAAGCCTGATCCAGGCAAAGTGCCGCACAGTGCACGTGGGCTAAGATACTGTCAGGTTACCCAGGCCTAGACAGATGTGAGAACAGGAAATCGTAGTGAGACTCCAGCCTGTTTCAGCATGCTGCACACTACACGTGGCCAATCAATTTAGCACGATGTTAGCCGCACAGCACAAGGTACTGCACGATTGCACACCCGTGCGACGTCCGTAAATGTTCGTATCTATGTATGTATGAAATCACAAACCTGATCCATGCAAAGTGCCATCGATTGACGTAGATTGCACGTGGGCTAATATACTCTCAAGTTGCTCAAGCCTAGATAGATATGATAAATTGAATCCAGACAGTGACAGTCGGGATAATGCGTAAACAGGCAAACTTCCCTCGAATCCCACAGGGCAAAATAACGCCTATTGATCACAATTACATTATTCAAATAACACGATACACGGCCATCTCATAGCCTTACTTAACGTCCTCAGCCTGTGTTTATGCCGATCGGATGATTTCGTGTCAACCGGTGTCTTTCCATACCCCGTCACGTGAGATTGTTCAATTGACCTTGACATCTCGTCCAATAGCCGCTTCGGACGTTGTCCATCTGATCCTGTTTTTAAACAGGTTTTCAATCGAGCCTTTCTCATGCAATTCGTCCGAAATTCCGTATCATCGCTTCCTGTGTTGTGCCCGAATGTGGTGTTTTGTACATCATACGAGAGTTCATTATTATTATTATATTATATTTGCACAATCTGATACAGATATAGTGCCGTTCAACATAAACAATGAGATGTACAAAGCGAGAAGGGGGGGTACAAAGCGTTGTCATCATCGTCATCGTTGAACGTAGGCATGATACTACCCGGTTGCCTACACCGAAGTAGGGGAGATTTCGTTTAGGGGGTCCCACCCCGAGCCTTTACCCACAAGGCAGTGGAGCGAGAGAGGTTCGCACCTATCGGTGGCCGGTGACCGACGAAGCGGTTCATACGCCAGTCTTTCGTTAAGCGAAACGAGTGACCAGTGACGTAAATGGTTTGATAAGTTCATTATTGATGCACATGCCTTTCTTCTATGTTATCTCGATTGACTTGTGCTATCTTCAAATCTTACCTGTATACTGTCTCGATTGCTATTCCGGGTAACTGCTGGGTTCTTCTCGACTAATCTGATCCCGCCAAATAACTGAGCAGCAGGTCTAATCTCACAAAACGTTTCGTCTTTTGTTTACAATGCGAACCTCTTGTTAATATTTTTGTTCAATGCTCAATTTCATATTATCTATCGATCGATAACTACCACCACAGTCAGCATGCCTCCTCTCCACACTTGCACACACACACACACCATCAGGCAGTCTGCTTCTATTCACTTTTTATTCAATTACGGAATGTGATTTCGTTGGGTTTTTGCTGGCAACATGATTCTGGGGCGAGCGCGCTGTGCACTTAAAATTGTCCAATGACGATGTGTACTCACATGCACTCATTTATTCAACAGTGGCATGCGTTATAATTTTGTTTACCACTTCACCACTCTTTCAAGACTCATTCAGCCTGAAAGGGGTGTGAGCACAACACTATATTGGTCAATTTTAAGCATCTTGACCCATAATCAATTCGTGATTCTGTCTTTGAACCTTGAGGTTCTTCATGAGAACCCTGTTTAACAGTAGCTTTCACGTATGTTGTCTGCCTCCTTCGATGGTCGATGTCGACCATGGATGTACATCACAATCGCATGAATTTTCATGTTCTACAGCTATTCGAATGACTAAGTAATCCGATTCAGGAGGAACAATCTCTCCCGCAACGATAGTCAGAACTCGGTTGTATTGGGTCCGTTGCATGCCGGCGGCGTGATCTGCGTTCAGCAGGCAAGAGCTGTATCTGCTCCTCACCAGCTTGCAGACGACGCTTTACACAATGCCTCCAATGTGAGTGGTCAAGAGCAAGTTCTTCCCCAACTCGCCGGGGTCAATGTCAAGAGCTTTCATACCTCTTTTGCAAACGTCTTTGTGCCGCAAGTGCTGTCTGCCTAATGGTCGACTTCCTAATTAAAACTCATCATAGAGTAGATCTTTCGGAATACGACCGTTTTCCATTTTGTAGACATGACAAACCACCGCAGGCGGCGCTGTCGCAATAGGGAACGTGCTCTGTAGACCAGGTTTTGAAAGCACTTCAGTATTAGTCACTCTTTCAAGTATACCTTTGATTAAATCAACATAGTATGGTTCAGATCACGTGAAAAACTTTTCAATCAGATGCATAAACTGTAAACTCGGTCAGTGTTCACGTTACCAGGCTATTGTAAATTGTCCTTGTGCGTTTTCTATTCAGTGAGACTTTACGGCACTTTGCCTGGATCAGCCTTTTGCTTTCATACCATTTCCACTCGGTGATGATGTCTGTGATCTGATTACATCACGTGATTCCCATTTACCGTTTTCGGGTGGTTCCACTTGAATGACGTAAACGTCACCATGCTGTGTTTCGTGCGCGATATCTCCCGTATGACGCTCTCTGGAACACGTATTATTGCACGCCCTTTGTCCCGCGATTAGAACACTATATCACCTATATCGCTTCATACAAATAAAAGCCGACCAATCAAAGATGGAACTCGTCTTTCAACTTACATAAGTCTAGGGCTTACAACTGCCCCCCCTTACACTTGCACTTATACGAATCGTGATCACCCACCAAGCGTGCGTGCCTGCACTTTCCACCAATGTTGTTCGAATCCTTCCATGTTCCCGTTAAACCCCGCTGTTAATCACATCCCGTTTAACTTGTCACTTAGAAATATACAAGATGGTTGTCTCCAATCCCTCCGGAATCGCTGTCCACCCGGGACCAACCCGAGTGATACCCGGTCTCACGGAGCAACATGAGGAGAAGCGGAAGTGCTGTCTCAGCGGTTGATCGCCCTGCCCAGCTCCTGGTGGAAATGGCCAGTCTGTTTGCCGCAGATCACTCCATCCCCGTTCCAATTCTATTTTATCTGTACTAACTTCCATTCCCCGCTATGTGCCTGGCTTTCGTGGCTGTGACTAAAGTCGACCCCCGAGTGATGAACAAACACCCGCGTTTTTTTGTGTGTGTAACATGTCCAATCCGATTTTGCTGTCAATGCTTCATTCATTTTGTGCTCTGGGTATCTTGAAATCGTCGTGTGCTTGGAATAAAATTCCTCCTTTTTGTATGTGATCTCATACGGTTTTTCATGAAATGTGTTTTGTTTTTCTGAAATCGTGTTGGTGGTATCCTCCGTGCTGCTGCTTGCACTTTTTTATGCTTCCGTTAAGCATACGTGATGCGTCGTGTCGCTTTTTTTGTGCCAATATGTCGCACCACTGCCGTGTAACGTAACCCGGTGCTTCGTAACGATTTACCATCACGGGATCGATCAGCGGTATGTATCATCGATCGCCAGTTCTCAATCGTGCAAACACGCTAAAGTGCATGGGGTGCACACGTTGAGACTCACATGAGCACATCAGGTACCGATGAGAAGTGATCATAACAAGTTTTTATCGATCTTGGTTGTACGACGAAAAAATAAGCCAATTTGAAATTGAATTGGTTAGAGTAGTTTATTGGTAACAGCTAGGCTGATATTGTCACAATCTGGTGTCCGGTTCTGTAGCGGATAAACCAGCGTGCGTGACGATTCGTTTGTGTGCGCGGATTATATGCGATCAAGCTAATCAGTCAGCGGATGTGAATCACACATGCATACAATGAAAATTACTAAGGGATTACACAACATCTGGTATGGTATTGTATGAAAGCACAAGCCTGATCCAAGCAAAGTGCCGCACAGTCAGAGACTGCACGTGGGCGAATATACTGTCAGGTTGCCCAGGCCTAGACGGATATGAGGAATAAAAAAGAACACGAAATGATAGTGAGACTCCAGCGTGTTTCAGCATGCAGCTCACTACCTCTGGCCAATCAATTTAGCATGGTGTTAGCCGCACAGCACAAACTACTGCACGATTGCGCATCCGTGCAATCTACAACATCTAGGGGGTGCGTGATCTTCATGTCGCCTATCTATCTTGACAAGCTCAGTGGCCTGCGCAGTTCTTATCCAGATTAGGATTGGTCAAGTGAATGCAATTTCAATCTCACCTCTGTTCGCACTGATACCCTTAGATTGTCTAAGCTTGTGTGTCCGAAGCGAAACGTTACCAATGCTGTAACTGCTGTAACCCATTCATTACAAACTTTCTTTTTCATGTAATGATTCCCCAATCGAGCACTACATCGCGGATTCTTTTGTCGTAATCGATGTAACGCGTAATCAGAACGGCGAACGGTTACGTTGATTTATGTTAGAATGCTGATCTTGTATTGTTACCCCTATAGTATGGTATGAAAACAAAAGCCTGATCCAGGCAAAGTCCCAGACAGTCAGAGAATGCACGTGGGCGAAGATACTGTCAGGTTGCCCAGGCCTAGACAGATATGAGGGAGGAAATAGAAATGATAGTGAGACTCCAGCCTGTTTCAGCATGCAGCTCACTACCGTTGGCCAATCAATTTAGCACGGTGTTAGCCGCAAAGTACTGCACGATTGCACATCCGTGCTGTTATGTTTGGGTTAGTCAGTTTTTGCACAAGATTGTGCTTTTCGACAGTTAACGGTGTTTCAGCCTTCTTAACGACGTATACTGTGCCTCGATTTAGCCGAGGAATTAATGTTAAAACATGCTTGATTGCATCCATCGATTTTTATGACATTTGCAACTATATAAGCAGTTTTATCTCCTTGGATAGTTGCATCAGTAGTAGCGCGTTAGAGAGGTTTGTCTTGAAAACTCAAGGACAAGGTTTACGGGGTAACAATTCTGCGGTCTATATGCACGAATGTAAAACCTGGAGTAAGAAAGGATATGGTACGTATGAAAGCACTAGCCTGATCCAGGCTAAGTACCGCACAGTCACAGACTGCACGTGTGCTAAGATACTGTCAGGTTGCCCAGGCCTAGACACGAGGAAATAGTAGTGAGACTCCAGCCTGTTTCAGCATGCAGCTCACTACCTCTGACCAATCAATTTAGCACGGTGTTAGCCGCACAGCACAGCAATGCTGTAGGATTGCACATCCGTGAGAAAGGGAAATGTAATATACCTGCAGTTTGTCGATAATCGCTGCCTTTGCACCATCGGATACGTAATAGATGTTTTGGTGATGACCCAAATATCAGGAATCAATGTGAGCTACATATACAATTTTGCGGTTTGAGCATTGAAAATGATCGTTCTCTTGTTTGTTTGGCATCCATTCGGTTGATGTCGGCCATGGATGATGGTTTCATGCTCCGCAGCTTTTCGAATGACTAAACAGTTTGTTTCGAGGGTGACAATCTCTCCCGCAACGCTCACATCAATAAGCAGTACTCGGTTTGTCAGCTGTACGGTTACGGTGTGTTCTACGTTCTTGTTGCCTCTTTGCTTCCCCAGTTTGAACACGGCGCTATACACAGTGCCTTCACAAAGAACGGTCAAGAGCAAGTATTTCCAAACTCGTAGGGTCAAACGTTTTGTATTGCGAGTGCGGTCTACCCGATGCTAGACTTCAACTCACCATAGAGTAGATCTTTCGGATTGATTGGCCAACGGTAGTGAGCTTCATGTTGAAACACGCTGGAGTCTCACTACCATTTCTATCTCTGTTTCCTCCCTATTATCTGTCTAGGCCTGGGCAACCTGACAGTATCTTAGCCCATGTGCAGTCTCTGACTGTGCGGCACTTTGCCTCGATTAGGCTTGTGCTTTCATACCATACCCAGTTCTTTCGGAATACGACCATTTTCCATTCTCTACACGACCCAACAAGCATCGGCGGCCCCGGTGTAGTAGAGTGAACGTGCTCTGTAGACCAGCTTTAGAAAGCACGTTGTCCATTCACGGTATGCTCAAGATACAGTGGATGATTCTTGAATGGATTGCATTCAGCTTCCGTTGCATGGTCCATGTTTCACTGCCGTAAAGTAAAGCATTTAGTACGCACGTGTACGTGTATATCATCATCTTTGTCTTCACAATCAACTTGCGATTGCCATATTCTTACTTGGCTCTGACGACTAAACTGCCTGTAGCTAAAGTTGACTGTATCCCAAGATGGGGCGGCACAATTCGCGGTGGCTGCTCACTCCCTCCGGGAATCATGTTCAGTAGTTGTCTTGTCGTCGGCATGCTGTAGTATTTTGATTACGCTTTGGTGTCATTGCATGTCGAATGCTGCGCTAATTTATGGTTCAGAAACCTGACCACAGCAAGCGGAAGACGTCTATCCACCATTGAACACCTGTGTAGAACTGCTCACAATCTGTGGTATCATCGAGTTGGGGATATTAGTGTCAGTCGACGGGTGTTAGGGCTTTGGGCTAAAAATTACCGCTGATTATTCATTCACGCGTTTTAAGATTGCCTTCGCATTACAAATTACCATGTCTTCTTCGCTTCGGCAGAATGAAGAAGGATGATGGGTAATCAACGACGTGGTATGCTGGGCTGAAGAAACCCACTACCGAACTATGCTCAGTCGGAAAGATTTGCACACTGTGTGTTTGGAAACTTTTCAACCCATATCAGTGGCACCGATATAGTTTGTTACCCCTGCCTTTAATTTGTCATTGTCATTTTGCAAACAATACGAATCGTCTACGATGTTGTTAGCCTTCGATCTATGTCGACCATGGACGTACATCACAATCGCATGAATTTTTCATGTTCCGCAGCTTTTCAAATGACTAAACAGTCCGATTCGGGTGGAACAATATATCTAGGAGCGCACGCAAGAATAGGCAGAACTCGTTCATTTGGTGTCAGTTACACACTGGCAGCGTGAACTGCGTTCAGCAGCCAAGAGCTGTAGCTGCTCCTCCCCAGCTTACAGACGACGCTTTACACAATGCCTCCAAAGTGAGCGGTCAAGAGCAAGTTCTTCCCAACTCGCCGGGTCAATGTCAAGAGCTTTCATATCTCTTTTGCAAACGTCTTTGTACCGCAAGTGCGGTCTGCCCGACTTCCTAATTGCAACTCATTATAGAGTAAATCTTTCGAAATACGATCATTTTCCCTTCTGAAGACATGACCAAGCCACTGCAGGCGGCGCTGTCGCAATAGAGTGAATATGCTCTGTAGACCAGCTTGTCAAAGCACATCAGCATTAGTCACTCCGTCCATCCACAATATGTTCAAGCTACGACGGGTGCTTCTTAGATGGAAATCATTCAGCTTCCGTTCGTGTCTTGTGTGGGTGGTCCAGGTTTCACTGCCGTACAGTAAAGCATTTAGTACGCACGCGCTGTATATCATCATCTTCGTCTTTACAGTCAACTTGCGGTTACCCCAAACACGATGATGCTAGGTGCACATTTTTGGCTCTTCGTTTGACCATGCGCATTTGATAATGTCATAATAATTCTACTCTTGTTTGTCGCCAAGCCTTGCTTACCACCTATGCTACATACTAGTGGTCAGAACTAGGAAATTTTCATGGTCGGAAAGCCAATCGACTGAACAAAACCCACTGGATAACGAGGTATATAGTGTGAAATTTCCCAAGCTTTGAGAGTCAATAAGGACAGTCACAACGCATGCTTTGACATGTATTCATTGAGCTTCAAAATGGAAACCACAACAGATCTTGTGCGTCAGATTCCTTCCGGCAATGCGTTCCAAGCGACACCGATTGCAACCGGGGGTTAACTTATGGAGAATATGGGATGGCCATAAACTCTGCGTGTTCGAGCAAGATCCCCGGGCTGTGATTAAACGAGTAAGAGGGTGATTTTTGGTTTGAATACTTTTAAACACCAGCGTGAGGTCATTCCCCCCATGCTTCGCTGTGTAAGTTCTCGTAATTTGAGTTTGGGCATTCTCTCTTGGAATGGTAAATTATTGGACAATGCGACCGATTTTGTTGTAAGAGTATAAATCTTGACAAGGAGTTCGATAACTTTCCGCAGCCATAGTGCTCGGGTATAGATTCAGGTTCCCGGTCACCTAATCGTCAGACCCCAGACAATTAATCACCAGACATTTAACCCCCAAGTCACTTCATCCCCAACCACTTAATCGTCAGTCACTTAATCCCCAGTTGGATAACTTCTGAAGAATGCAGAATACGTTTAAATGAATTTACTTAGCAGGAGAGATACGCAATTGATATTAACAACGTCAATCTTTCCGTAGTTCAATATCGCTCGAGATTTTATGCCATCCAACGAAAAATATGTGAACTAGGGATGAAAGCAGATTATGAGGCAGTCGATGATTTACGCCTCATGGTTGTGATGTAGTCGGCACATTTGAGATTTTAGCCGAATCTATGCCTCAAAGTGAGAGGATAAATGAACTGTTATCTTATTTTGAACATACTGTTGTTCAAGGTTGACGAATTAGAGGTAGAAGAGAAAACTTTGCACCAGCTATATTTCCACCTGAATCCTGGAATAAGTGTGAAGACTCAAATAGTCGTGTTGCCTGAACGAATATTGCTGTAGTAGGCTGGCATCATGCATTACAGTCACTCTTTTCTTGCCAACATGTGGACATTTCTTAAAGGATTGCCAACAGCATACGGCCTAAGTTCTTCAAACAAGTGCTGGGGTTCATATCAAACAGAAGAAGAAGTATGCTGAGATATGCGCCAGGACATCTCGAGCAATTCAGCGATACTCAACTGTGGAAATAAATTCATTTAAACGTATTCTGTATTCTTCGGAAGTTATCCAACTGGGGATTAAGTGACTGACGATTAAGTGGCTGGGGATTAAGTGACTTGGGGGTTAAATGTCTGGTGATTAAGTGTCTAGGGATTAAGTGTCGGCGATTAAGTGTCAGTAAACCATAGATTCAATACTCCATAACAGTAAGCACGTTTGTATTGAGTATCCATGGGGCAAGGTTTCAGTTGTGAAACTAATGAATATTCATTTTGGCAGACCCAAGATATGCCTGGCAGTTGTGTCCCAACACAGACCACGATCTTTCTGTCAGCGTTATCGATTAAACGATCAAGTTTCCTTGTACCCCATGTTCCTTCCGTCCTTCGCCACTCAAACTTTGCTAACCAAAACAAGTCAGACGATATTCCGAGTGCATCCTGGTTGAATGCAGGATTTTTGACTTTCATACCAAAGATCCTTCAAAGTGTTCAATATGCTTTCCACAAGAACGCGCTTGGGTATACTTTATATGATGAGTTGACAACATCCTCTCACAAATCCCCTTCAATGAAGTGAACACGCATGGCAATCGTTTGGATTTAGGCTCGCGAGTGATCTTGAATTCTCAGCAACACCGTGGACGATTTGAATCTGCCACCGAGAGTACGTTTGAGAATACAGTTTGTTCTCATCCGAATAGAGCGTGCTTTAGCAACTTTTGAAAGTTCTTGCACAAGAATGCCTTCGGGAAATTCAGTGGTTTCTGTAGACAATTTGAGCGAGCATTTAGCGTCAGTACGAAATGAAGGAGTACCACATGATGTGTTGGCTGAGTTAAAACCGTTCTATAGCATAAGTTGGGTGCCATTTGAATTCTGTTTTGTCCGAGCTCTTCCCTCTAGCACGCTCAATGGCACGGTTGCGTTGTACTGGCCCAATTAATGATACTATCAAACATTTGAAGTTGTTCGTAAAGATACTTCTCTGTATCGATCTAAATTTCGATCCCAATGAAGGTGCCTTCTAATGTATTTAATGCCTGCATTCGCATGATAGCGATGGTTCATCCATCATAGTGCGTATTGCAAAAGTTTTCCCTAGAAACAAATCGCAATTTCCATGAGCCTTTCAGCATTGTGATCTTTAGGATATTTTACGGGGTTTATTTTATTGAGCTCGCCAGTGAACAAAATGCTTGACTAAAACAGATTATTGAGGGAAGCCGCTGTTGACTTTTACCGTCGATAATATACTGAATGATGGGCTCTCATCAACAAAACATACCAATTACTTCAATTTTCATTGTGGCTCTGCCTTTCCCGAAGGTGCGGGTGGTTCTAATGCGACGCCTTCCGAAGTATTATTACATCGTATGTTACAGATCTCTTTTCGAGAAATATAATTTCATAGTCCTTCTTAGGCACCTAAACTAGGGAGTTCTATTATGACGCTGCCCAGTTTTATATGTCAGTATTGCGTAGTGAAGACATATTTCAACTTAACCGTTATCACGGTGTGAACGGCGTTATGAGTTGGATGTACCGTAAAGAGGGTTTCGTTCAGTGGAACTTAGTATAATCGATCTATCGATTCTATCAAAATGCCAGTTATGATATGCCTACATCCACACATGCACCGCAAACCGTTTAGGGCTGTTGTCCTCAGCCGGTGGAGCCTACAAAACTAGGTCTCATAAAGGTTGAATGAATACTTGGAAGGCTGAAATTAAAACGTTCAAACAAAGCTATTTACATTTTATCTCCTTGGTAGCACATCGGTGGGGCTTATGCTTTTCAAACAGAAGTTCAAGAATCATATCCCGGGAGGTTTCACATTTTGGTAACTTTACTTAAGCCTGATTATCCAATGTGCCACTTGTCTAAAATAAGCACAGATGGAAAATAACCGAAAATATCCACCGTTCCAAGTGTTCCACTGGCTTGAATACACATTTCAGTGGGGGGTTCACTCAATTGTGATGCACTACGAAATTTCTATGATGATTATACTGATCGAAGGCACAGTTTAAACAGATGGTAGCCGTACTTGTTAGCTGTTAAACCAAAATTGCGAACGCTGTTCGTGTGAATTCATGGTTGAGCAGAATATTTTGTTTATTTTTGCTACTTATGAGTAGGCAAACAAGTGAAATAGTTTAAAAGTGGTCGTGATTAAGTGTTGTCCTACGAAATGGCGAGCTAATGTTTCGGTTGAGACTTTCGTTAAAACGGGTTGTAATCAGATCGTCCATGAATAAAGTATAAAATCAAGCAAATACTGCTTATTTTGGTCAATATTCTACTCAAACTCATTCAAAATTCTCCATTGGTTTTGATAATTGTCTGATTTTGACGTTAGACTCTTCAATGCATGCTCTATGGTTGGAATTAAGTTGGCTTTCATGATGGTGGGCAACGCTCCAGGCGAGAAGGTTCTGAAAATACTTCGCAGCATACGTAGAAGCTTGGAAGCACGCTTGTAGATGACCTCACAATGCAGGATATTCTTTAGGCTGCCGCATACCCAGACTCCAAGATCCCTTTCCGACTCTGTCCAACTCAAAATCGTCTGCCGAAAGTGATATTGGTACTGGAATAGCTTACCAATTTGCAACACCTTGTATTTTTGGAAATTCACGTGTCCGGTAATCATGACTCATTGGAATAATTATGATGGTGTACGATTGTGAAACCTGGATTGAAAATGGGAGAATTAATATGCCTAAAGTTCGTCGAAAATCGCTGCCTTTGCACCATCG
>JACCGJ010008001.1:0-11536 GCA_013407085.1 Atriophallophorus winterbourni
CAAACTCTCAGCCATAGGAGTATGAGGAGACCTACTGGGCTGGATTCACGCATTCCTTAGTGACCGTTCCTTTACTGCCAGAGTAGATGATACATACCCCGCGTGTCTAGGCCTGGGCAACCTGCACTACCTTATCACACGTGCAGTCTCTGACTGCGGGGCACTTTGCCTGGATCAGGCTTGTGCTTCATACCATACCATACCGAGTGTGCGCACATAACTACTGGGGTTCTTCAGGGCTCAGTCTTGGGGCCGTTGTTGTTCCTCATCTTCATTGATGATCTTGCTAGCCAACTGCGCTCACCCTCTTAAGTTCGCTGATGACGTAAAAATTGTTGGTTGGTCTGATAACTCCGATCTGATAAATGACGTAGAAGCTTCGACGAAATGAGCGGTTAAGTGGGACCTTCCCCTCAACTTAGAGAAGAGTCATTTTCTCTCGACACTGACAGGCAACATGATTGTCTCGCCCCCTCAGCCCACACGGAAATCCATAGGGTAAAATCTACTATGGACTTCGGAATTATAGTCTCCGCAAACTTTAGATGGGTCGACCAATGTGTTGCTGCGGCTCTAAGGGCCAAGAGAGAACTCTTTCCACTACGTTCTGCCCTTGCATGTAGAAAATCTGAGGTGCTGTTACCCCTCTACAAGGCTATGGTAAGGCCACATCTAGTATAATATATTCAGGCTGTATTGAGGCCGTATCACCAGAAGGATATAGTGCAGCTAGAAAAGGTACAGAAGCTGGCCACTCGCGTGATCGAGAGGGCTGGCATGCACCAACTATGAAAATCGCCTATTAGCATTAGGACTTTTCTCGCTTAAGAGGAATCAGCTTAGGGGGATCTTATAAAGACCTTGCACGGATGTGCAATCGTGCAGTACTTTGGGTTGTGCGGCTAACACCGTGCTAAATTGATTGGCCACGGGTAGTGAGCTGCATGCTGAAACACGCTGGATTCTCACTGCCATCTTTATTCTCTACTTCTCATTTCTGTCTAGGCCTGGGCAACCTGGCAGTAGTATCGCCCATGTGCAGTCTCTGAATGTGCGGCACTTTGCCTGGATCAGGCTTGTGCTCTCATACCATACCATACCATACCATATAAAGACCTTCAAAGTTGTCAAAGTATTAGGCTGTCTCGAATTCGATGACTTCTTTCGGTTCTCCTCTGGTTGGCACACGAGGGCACAATCTCAAGTTAAGTAAACAGCAATTGTTTGGCCACCGGTAGTGAGCTGCATGCTGAAACACGCTGGAGCCTCACTATCATTTCTATTTTCTTTCTCAAATCTGTCGGGGCCTGGGCAACCTGACAGTATCTTAGCCCACGTGCAGTCTGACTATGCGGCACTTAGCCTGGACCAGACTTGTGCTTTCATATCATCTACAGGCGAACGTAATTCATTGGACAGGGTACAAATGATAGGTACATATAGTGTGTAGTATGTGCCACCTTGCATGCAAGGATCATCATAACCATAATAAAGTAAATGTCTGAAGCAGGCGACATATTTGAGGCAGCTTAATTGGGAGACTTCGGTGAAAAATGTTGTTACTGTCAGGGCTACCCGGAGAAATACAAAACGGAAAACGGTTATTAAAAAGTGAGATCATTGAAAGCAGTGTGAACAGAGAGCGTGAGAGAACGGAATCTGTCATTTACATGTATTTTTATAGTTGCTTGTGGGCGTAATAGTAATCGGTTGTCTAGGCCGAAGTATGAGGTTGGCTTGGGGGCACACCCCGAGAATTGGGTTAATATGCCGGAATTACAAGGCAGTGGATTGAGACTAAGTTTGCCTGACCTTTATTTATCTACCTTCCCGTTTTAAGTAGCTCAGTTGGCGCCCAAAGACCATCCAGTATAGCTCAATGGGCCATGGATGTGCACAAACCATCCCACGAAACTAAGGTCCAGTCTCATTGCGAAGATATACGAAGCATGTTTAGTCGGTTCGAGTTAGAACTTCGAAGGGAAAGGTTTGACTTGCTCATGACCCGCCACATCTTTCTCGTTCAATACGGTGACGATTTCCTCCGGTTCTTCAAATTAGTATTCGAAACAAGGACTCGTGCAAAAGCCTAAAATGCTCACGAAGAGTTAAGCTGCAATGTCAGCTCATTAAACACAGAAACCCATTATTTATTCTTCGGTAGGTCTTAGAACACGGCCTTTTATTATTCGTCACTCGTTATATTCTTTGAAGTTTGATTTTGCCTGTCTTGAATAGAAACAAAATAGAAATAAAATATCTGTCTAGGCATGGGCAACCGGGCAGTAGCTTAGCCCATGTGCAGTCTATTACTGTGCGGCACTTTGCCTGGATCAGGCTTGTGCTTCCATACTTTCATACATACTGTCTTTAATGCGTTGTTGTGCTCAGGCGTTTGCTTTTCTATTTTGTTTCTCTATGCCATGATGGACTGCGAGAAAACACTCGCACTCTGCTTTCAAATTTGACATGTTGGTATGCATTTTAATTAAAATTAGACTAGTTATATATTTCTGCTATTTGCTACTTTCAAGGTAAATAGTGTAAGTTAGCCAAGCTAGTTAGTATTTGTGCTCGCACCTTCCTGACTGATGTGCTGTTTGATAAACAGCAGTTTTCGTTGACAATCAGGAACTGGATACCGTGAATTGCTTCAGATCCCCGGGCTTATATAGATATTATAGCATTGCCAGGTGATTAGGTTTCTCGAAGTATTTCTGAGTTGATATTGTATTCCGTAAACAGGCACCGAAATGGATGGTACTCAAACTCAAAGACGCAACAGTTCGGGCTGCGATCTTGTATGTGTTTAACTTGTAACTTCCTCAAAGAATACCAAATATAAGGTGTTCAGCCGTTATCTCCGTAGTATCGTGGGTGGTAGATGATATAATTGTATTCTCTTCGATGCTATCCGTTGTGGGTTGTTATAGCGGTTTGCAAGAACAACTACGCAAGCTTGGCGAACACAGGGTGAACACCATCCACATCCTGAGCTACGAATATTTTCCTCTATTGCTGAGCGGTTTGCAAGCATACACATACACAACCTACACTAGTTGGATCTTGTAATATTGATGACGAAATTTCAATTTCTTAAGCTCTTTCATTTTTCGACACCGCATTTTAATTGGCAGAGAACATGGCGCGGTCAAACCGCCACTGGCATAGATGGTTAAAAACTCTACGTCGTTTTAGGCTCCTAATGAACTTTCAAGCTTATCATGTAGAGTGATAAGTAGTACTTGTTATGACTCATGACCGTGAAAACCTCATGGAAGCTATCTTGCTGATGTCGTTTTACCAATTAACGCTACTTAAAAGCTTGTCACGTGTTTCAGAAGACTAAAGACCTCGTCCTATTCCCCATGCTTCATGATCCTTAGAAGAAGAAGAAAAATGGCTTTATTCGAGTACACGAATTTTGAGCGACAAGTACAGATGCCCGACTCCACATTCTTCTTTTACTTTTAACCCTAATTCTGTCATGATTATCTGAAATTCTAACTTCGGCATGTGTTATTGGTCTAATGTTGCCTTTGATCCCTTACTTCATAATATTTTCATTCTTTTCCAGCCCTTTTCATCAATTTTACCTTGTGTTCCCAATGACTGTGTACTGCAATTGTTTCCCTTAAGAATATGCCACTTGGTCAACTGAACCATGGAACTAGAAAACATCGTCGCAAACACGGTATACATCAAGGCGAAAAAGAGTAATTCTTTGCTAATCTTGACAACCCCGTGACTTCAGGTGGCTCGGAAAAAGACAAGGGTCGTAGTAAAAAGTGGCGCACGCTGTTAGCGTTTCCGCACATATCCAAGTGTGATACACTCCGCACTGAACTCGGTAAGCGTGTGACTTCGTCTCTATTGTCCCGTCTTGTAGAACTGACCTATGACTATGTGGTTTTGGAGCAACCGATTGGAAAGCGTTTGTTTTGGCAGTTTTGTCAAAAATGTACAGAACTTTCTCCCATTGTCAACCTGATCGATCTGATTGTAAGTAGATGGGTCTCGGTGTGATCACCCCTTTCATTATAAAGAGTCAACTGGAACTTTGTCGTGAATCGGAACGCAGTTTATTGGAGAAAGAGGTGTTTGAAGTATTGACCGCCGTGCAAGTACTCTCCGACTTGGTTATTGTGATCATCGAAATCATTTTAGACTGATTGCATGTGGTCAACGTTTCCGGAACTGGCTCAACTCAAGCAGCTGGAGGTGGAACATTCAAGTTTTCCGGAAGAACGTTTGAAAACGATCAGATTGTAATATCGCACACTTCCGTTTGACCCGAATCATATTAAATTTCAGGTTTTTGGAAAAGTTGCTAAAACTTGAACCGTTCTCCGCTTTCTTGAATTCAATCTATTTCGATCGCTATTTACAGTGGAAGTTTTTGGAAAAGTGAGTCAGTCATTTCGCGTGGTTTTTCAACATGTTTAGAATCTGTTGCACTGTAAGCACGTTACTTACTTTACTTTTGTGTGACTATCTCCTCCTGGATGAAGATTCTTGGGAATTTGGGTACAAAACGGCGTCCCCAGCACCACTCGACGTTTGTTCGAGTCAGCTTCTCTAGCCTTTGCACAACCAAGTGCGACCTGCAAGACAGCAGGGATTTGCCAGAAAGAAGTGGTGTGCACCAACTAACCGTCTGTCAGACTCTGTTTCAGATTTTTCCTCAGGCTTTTCTCCCGAAGCCATTCCCGCGATCGGGTATCACACAAGGCATCGGAGGTTTCAAATCAGGGTTTTCCTTCCGTTAGATGAAATGCCCTCCCAGGCTAACGAGCTCCATTTGCCCGAAGCAAACTGGTTTTCCGGCGTCAGTCACTCGTCCTCGCCTCTTCTCCTGTTGGTAGAAGCAGTTCCGCCGGGCTCGGGGAGACACTCGTGCAGGCCAGAACATGGACTTGGTTGGCAAAGGCTATTTGAGACGCGTGCCATATGGGAACATTTTATAAACTTCGGAACCATGTTAATTATTGTCTATATATTAGCGTTGATATTTATCTGTACTGCCATTATACAACATTGCATCAATCCACATGACTACGGTGACGTGTTTGGCAAGCTTTCATGTCCAAGGTTGACTGACGCATCGCTTCTGATACGCAGCCAAACTGAGCTCAAAGACAAACATCAAAAGCGACGCTAGAATGACAAGCGTTCTGCTGCTTACTTTTCATTTTGTTGACGAGTAATCAATAGTACTCAAAGCCTTCTTTGAGAAATTGATCTCATAAAGTAACAATGTCAGTTTCTCTCTAAATTCAGACTTGCTTGATCATGTCACAAAAAGAGTTTACTATATTGATTTTCAGGTTTTCTGTTCTGCTTGCGTAAGGGTTTGTCACAATATCACTGTGTGGCGCATGCGCCTCGCAATAACTGGTTGGCCCACCATTACAACTTCTCAGTTTGGTAGTGGACCTGTTTCATAATGGTTTGAGCTAATGTATTGTGTGGATGTTGGGGAAAGGAGACATTCTATGACTATAGCGATGACCGTTTAGTCTCGATTTTCTCAAACCAATTCCATGATTTCTACGATAATCAAACATTGGAGAAATTAGTAGAACATTTTTGTCATTGTTGGGTTAGACTGGCGCGATTTATCTATTCAATCACGTATGCACATGGTCATGTAGATGTGGTTAAAATCATAGACTTGAATAAAAAATCTAAATTGTCATGCTCCCTCGTTATACACACGCCACAACCGGTTGCGCGCTGTTTTTTCTCATCAGGCAAGGAAATCATGACCATGATCCGCATGCTTTTAGACAGTGGAGAAATGGCAAAACAAGTTTGATGCCTCTGTCAGCTCCACCGGTTTGACGGCTTATTTCTTGGTCGAAAATGTGTGCAAACAACTCATTTATTGATTTCACTGGTAACAGTCGGTATTTCATATATGTGCATGTGCTACTTAGACTGCGGCACTTCGCATAAATTTCTACAGACATGTCCGTTCTCGCGAACATGTGAATGCCAGCTACAATTTATCTTTTTCTCTCGGAACACAATACGTGTAACTGTGTGACCAATCTTAGTATGATTTTGTTTTTAATATCGAGACGGTGTGCCTACTTGAATGCTTGCCATGCGTGCATGAATTCACAGACAAAGTGCCACAAAGTCATAGACTGCACGTTGGCTAAAATATTGTCAGGTTGCCCAAGCTTGGACATTTTTGATTCATGAAGATGTCCCGAGCTGAGTGACGCACAAACTCCCGGGTATATCAGAAGCAAACAAAGATTTGCCCATAATTTCGGTACTGTATTGAGGCAATCAACTTACAGGAAAATCATGCCTCAATTATTCTGGTCAACCGGGTAAAAATCCGGGTCATTGTCTAAAACAATATTGAGTACGTGTCAAGTTAGGTCAGTGGCATAACGTAGTGATGACCTATATCTGACCCATGAGCTAGTTGTTCTTTCGTGCCCACCTCATCATTCCTTCCTCGCCCACCAGATTGCCAGTCACAAAACACACGTTCCGAATGTATCGTGTCCTCGGCAAAGGAGGTTTCGGTGAAGTGTCCGCATGCCAAGTCCGTGCGTCCGGCAAACTGTACGCTTGTAAAAAGTTGGAGAAAAAGCGGATGAAGAAACGTCACGGGGAGAGCATGGCCCTGAGCGAGAAGGAAATTTTGCAAAAGGTCAACTCTCGGTTCATTGTGAGTTCAGTGATGGTAGTTTTTTTGGAGATCAATCATTCGATTCTAGTGAATGTCATTTCATTCAGTGTGACCGGTGCTGACACGTCAGCCTGCTTGAGACAGTTGTTGTATACTATGTACAGCTATCAGATATATATGGTGATCGTTTTCAACCAGTGTGAATAATCACAATGCTATAGTGCTCTTCTCAGGTGGGTATAGAACCGCGTCGCCTGAACGTTGAGCAGTATGTGTGGGATTTTTATGGGATGTGTGATTATCTAGACTTCGTGAAACCATTCCCTTGCCAAGATCTATCCTATGGGACATAGGACACCCATCTGTCTAGGCAACCTGACAGTATCTGAGCCCACCTGCAGTCTGCGACTATGTGGCACTTTGTCTGGATCCAGATTTGTGCTTTCATACATACATACATGCATGCATTTGACTTTCAATTTTCTGACTGTTTTAGGTAACTCGACGATAACTGAGTTTGCCAATTTTATACAAAATATACTAAAGGAAAATTGCACAGATAGCGAATGTTACTTATCGATCGGTTATCACATGCCGATGTTAATTTTGTGCAACTGGTTGCTATGTTGTCGTGATACGCATTCTCGACAACCGAGGTCGATAATTGAAGCATCATTTCAACTCAGTTGAAATCGCAAAGTGAAAGGTTTGCACGTCACTACTGCGGTACAATGACCTTTACATACAGGCGATATCTCCAAATGTTCACTCAGCATCGTTGTGGAAATGGAATGGTATGGTATGAAAGCACAAGCCTGATCCAGGCAAAGTGCCGCACAGTCAGAGACTGCACAGGAGTAGGAAATAGAAGTGAGACTCCAGCCCGTTTCAGCATGCAACTCACTACCTCTGGCCAATCAATTTAGCGCGGTGTTAGCCACCCAGCATGAAGTGCTGCACGATTGCACATCCATTTGGTAATAGTTCTCAATCGCTTGTTTCTAAGTCCCAATGAAAAGTGCGGCTTGAGACCATTGAAGGACGAATGGTGATGTTTACCGCTGAACGATATCATGCAGACACGGGGCTAACCACTCTAACCGACCCTGATGATCTGGACTAGTCAAAATCAGCAACAAATCTTGTAGAATTCTCTTCACTCGTGCCTTTCGCAACCTGTGGCAGTCTGTGACTGTATGACCCTTCGTCAGGCTTGTGATTTCCAGCATGCATGCTCCCACGCAACGTTACGTTAAGCTGAGGTTTTCGTACCAGTGTTGTCGACCTTTTCTAAGTTAAATCTCGAAGATAAAGCACAATGATTGTTCTACTTCTGCATATTTTAAACTTTTTGTTTTGTAAAACTATCGTGCTTTTCAAAGACCCCATTTATCGCTTAATGTTTGGTAGTGTACCAGCTTCCGGACGTGAAATCATTCCGAAATCTAACCCGAGCACCCTGTATCGAGAGTTTCAGTCAGTAAACAACTGAACCTCCTAGATGGAACTGTTTTATGCTTCAAGTTGTAGGTTGTCCCGATTGTAGCACTTTGCCAGTTCGCTGGACTTGTTATGATTGTCCCGCATGCTTGAAGCCGCATCAATTCAATATCCGTTACGTTTTATCAAGTATGCATACTTGCTATGGGAAAACCAACCGACGCACAAAACTCGTAGTGTGACTGTTGTTTTATCGGCGTATCCCTTTCACCGAAGGTGACGTCAATAAGTGACTATCTCTAGTTTTGAAACATCGATGCCGCATTGAGCAATCACTGTTATTGGCATCATTGTATGTATGAAAGCACAATCCTGATCCAGGCAAAGTGCCGCACAGTCATAGACTGCACATGGGCTAAGATACTGTCAGGTTGCCCAGGCCTAGACTGATATGAGAAACAAAATAGAAATTATAGTGAGACTCCAACATGTTTCAGCATGCAGCTCACTACCGGTGGCCAATCAATTTAGCACGGTGTTAGCTGCACAGCACAATGGTGCAGCCGATTCCATAAGCTTGTAGCACATCATTCGTATACACGTTTACTGGTCTTCTCCTAACATTGTGCACACCACGTCTGTGTTCTCACCGCATGTCTGCCCCCAGGTCAGTCTGGCCTACGCTTTTGAGACCAAAGATGCCTTGTGTCTGGTCCTCACCATCATGAACGGAGGCGATTTGAAGTTCCACATCCACCACTTGGCCAATGGATTAGGCCTCGGGGAGCCACGGAGTCGGTTTTACGCCGCTGAAATCGCTCTCGGTCTGGAGCACATGCATTCCAATCAAATTATCTATCGTGATTTGAAACCGGAAAATATCCTCATTGATGATCAAGGTGAGTTGGCGTGTCTACACTTTCCGGTAATCATGTGAACTCGTATCAGAAGCCAAGGGAGGGCCTCGTGATGTTATAGTTTTTGATACTTGGCGATTTTTTCCGTTTGATTGGCTGGTGACGGCTTGGTTCGAGATGTGCAACCTGCTATCGCAGCTTGGTCAACACTGTGAATCGACGCTGATTAGCTGAGCTAGGTGTATTTTATCCTTCAGTCTACACTGTGCTTGTTGATGATCGTCTTTTCGGGTGTTCCCACATAATGTTTACTGACGACAAGACTGCATTCCAGTTATTCCTGTTCTTTTCCTCCTCATATCTGTCTAGGTTGTCTGGACAACCTGACATTATCTTAGCCCACATGCAGTCTCTGACTGTGCGGCACTTTGCCTGGATCAGGCTTGTGCTTTCATACCATATATACCATATTCAAGCAAAGCGTTTGTGCTTTTGTGGCACTTAGGGAGCTCCGCGTTCAATTACTTTGTCAATGGCAATCAGCGAGAACACGCTGAAATCTTATTGCAACTGTCCCTCATAAATATCTGTCCATGCCTTCGCAACTTGTCAGTAGCTGAACCCCGGTGTACTGTGTGGCTGCGCGCTTTTCCTGATTTCCGCTTTCGGGGGTTGTGACGCTGTTATTTGTCAACATCCTCAGGATCTGTAACAGGAATTCACCTCAGTCTCCAGCGCTACGAGCGTGTCATTCAACGTGCGCAAGTTGATTATGAACCTCCGCTGAGTATGTTTCAGAGGCCTATTTCGACTGCTGGCCAGACCCAACATGATCGTGCTTTACTACTTCCTGAACCAGTACAATAACAAAATATTACTGACACTGAACTGGCAACATCACCACCATCGATTGATTGACCTTGAGTTTTCTGTATGTGCCACATGCACTTGGTTTACACAATAAACGGCATTCAATGAAATTAGCACTTACCCATTCAAATCACGCTTGTTTTCAAAACGAGTTTTGTGTACGGTGGTGTCGCGTGCGTGCGATTTTCTGTTGCATTGATTCTAACCTGTGGTCCGTCTGAGGTTCAAAGCACACATTCTATCCAAGTGTTGCCAATCTCTCATCTGACGTTTTATTCATTGGCTTTACTCCCTACTGGGCCGTAAATTATTTCTATATTGCATGGTGCCACATGCGTTCATCCCAAATATTCCAGCCGGCCGTATGTAAATGGTATTTT
This sequence comes from Atriophallophorus winterbourni, assembly GCA_013407085.1. NCBI lineage: Eukaryota > Metazoa > Platyhelminthes > Trematoda > Plagiorchiida > Microphallidae > Atriophallophorus > Atriophallophorus winterbourni. The sequence goes on from JACCGJ010008001.1 coordinate 10,200, forward strand.
TGAGATAAATATAGCACTGCAACCAGCATGTTCATTCTGCTTACGCTGTCTGGGCTATATGTGCGAAATAAAAAACTGGTCGTATTCCAGTAGGTCTGTTCTGCGGAGGGTTGTAGTCAAGAAATCGACCTTTGGGCAGGTCACGTTTGTGGTACAAAGGCGTTTGCAAAGCGGTATGAAAGCTACTGCTTACATACATACACACATACATACATACGTACATACTGCATACATGCATACATTCATACATACATACATATATACATACATACATACATCCATACATACATGCATACAAACATACATACATTCATACATACATACATACATTCATACATCCATACATACATTCATACATCCATACATACATTCATAGATACATACATACTAACGAGCGAGATACCTAGCCAACTCTTGTGAAGGGGACTCTTGAGCAGGAATTGTGGTACAACATATACCAGAGATCCCAACTATATGCCAATGTTTTGCGGTTTACCAAAGATACACACGGAGGGCATTCCTCTACAACCCTCCAGTTAGCTAGGTATCTCACTCGTTTGTTGAAACCGTTAGTCGGTAATACGGAATCATTCGTTAAGAGTTCATAGGACTTCGCAAGATGCTGAAAGTTCAGTCTCGATAAAAAACTACGAACTTATGAAAATTTAAGATGTGAGTGCTTGGTTTACGAACTAGTGAGTTATAAATCGCTCGAAGGGCACTGAAAGTAGACGTCAGTTTGTAAGATTTAGGCGTTCAGTAAATTAATAGTGGTGTTTCAATTTGCTCGAGCATGAACTACGTCTTGGTAAATGGGTGGTTATATAGGCCGAAAGAGAGATTGGCAATGCGTTCGCCTATATCCCCTGTGTTAGCAAATATCTATATGGAGTATTTTGAAACGAAAGCACTCAGCGTTGAAAATATTGAGCCCAAACTGTGGTGGCGTTATGCTGATGATACATTTGTCATCATAAAACGCGACAGGCTGGCTCCACAGGTGGATTAGCTTCCTTCATTGAGGTCTCGAATCACGCCAGCCCACGCGCGTCGATCAGAGGCGAGATTGTTGCAGATCGTCGTGATTCAGTCGCGTTCCCACCTTCGAACGCCGTAGAGTGTAATAAGCCTCAGGCCGTCTACTCCTCCTTCACAGTCGATAGCCATTTCTTCACTCGACCGCCTTGTCACCGACGCCAGGTACGAGCGAGTTTAGTGTCGAGGACGAGTTTCGTGAGCACTAAGTCTGTCTTTCAGAGGACGTGGTAAAACAAATGTGTAGTCTTCACCGTTGGATGTGAATGGAAAGCGGAGGTAATCCGTTGCATCGGGTTCGA
>JACCGJ010008002.1:0-10060 GCA_013407085.1 Atriophallophorus winterbourni
TGGTATTTTCAGCATTTAACTATGAACTCGCATGTTGCCAACAATACTAATTTGGAAAAAAGTTATCCAGGGGGTGGGAATTTGTAGTAAGTACTTTATATGCAAGGCTGAGATCGTCTCGCGATATTCTTTGTGAACACATCTTCCGCTTTTGTTGTCTAGTCTGCTTAACCTATGGTATATTATGAAAACCATTGACAAAACCCACAGCAAAATATCATTTTAAAGACATGGTAATCAACGTTAGGTAGAATATTCTAGAACTGGGTGTATATACGTATTCACCAGGAAAATACGTCTAAAACTCCACCGTTCCTATCAGTGAAAGAAGTGTTGATAATCAGCTTCATTTTATAAATCATGGCCAATCTGCATTATTTTGGACGTTTTCATATTCAGCGACAGTTTGAATCGGGACGAGTATTCGTGCAATGCATCCAGTTCGTTTTGTAGCAGAAAGCTATCGTCTCCATAGTTTTATATTATCATCTCTGATATATTCAAATAAACCGGGAGGCATGCCTCGTGCAAAGATTCGCTTTCATATTTTCCACAGAACATTGAACATTTTAAAATTATTGAGCACTTGACCAGGAATCATTCTGTGATTCTGTATTCGAACATGGTGGTTCGTTGTACGAACCCTATGGAATAGTGGCTCTTAGGTAATACATTGTTTACTACTGCATCACTGTTTAGATGCTAAGTGAACTTAGTATGACTGTCTTTACTAAATTACAAAAAAAACAGTCCTGACAGGTTGTTGGATATAAGTGCAGTCAATCTGAGCAACACCAGGTAAATGAAAATAATTGATGTGGGTACATTGCCTTATTTTGCTTACAATGAAACACATTTTGAAATATGAACTGTTTTTATTAAAAGTATGCTTCTGAGTATCAAAGTATACATGACCAATTAGGATACGAGAAATTATCGGATCCATGAATATGTGATGGTGGTACGGCATTACCGCCTGAACTTTAGAAGGTATTTTTATTCTGTGCGTGTCTGTTTTACTTGGAACAGTTTACCTTCAAGCTTCACTAGCTTCCATTACTTTAAAACGAAATTAGACGAATTTTATTGAATTATTTTATCCCGAACACTTGTATACGATCTAATCTAAACGCTTAACTTGTTTTATATACACGTACATTTTCTTAATTTCTACCATCCTATGGTTGTTGTTAAGCTTGTTGTCGCTTTTTAGACCATTAAAAACCTCGAATTCCCTTGAAAAGTACTCAAGAAACAATTCACACGAAATACTGGTGATAAACACAGTTTATTTTGAAAACTGGAAAAAATATGATAACATGAATTAATAAAAACTAAACGTTCAGCAATAGATGAGAATATACGCAGCTCAGGATAAGGATGTTGTTCAGATGGTTTTCACCACGCTTGTATAGTTGTTGTTGGACGTTTCGTCATCAAACCTGATGACATCATCATCAGAGCTTCTTTCGAAGAAGAACATAATAATGTCATACCAAAATTTGCAAAAAGGATTGTGTTTATATGATTTACTGTTTCTCTCAATACAAAGTCAAATAATATATTATTTATCAGAATAATCGAACTGCATTTTAAACAAGTAATCAGCTTATTTATTTTTTTACTTCCATGCAGAATACTTTCTACTCCATTCGTCTTGCAAGAAAGAAAAAGATTCGGTCAGCACAAAAAGTAAAACCCTCTTCAACAAACATGCAGCTTGAAGATATTCATCAATCTGACCTGCAGTTCGAACATTTCACCTGCCCAATATGCCCGGAAGCGAATGTATTTTCCAATTTGAACTTGCTCCTCCATCATTTGGCCACTAACCACAGCGCTAATCATGAGACCCATTCCAGACGCAACAATATTTCCCGAACAGAAAACACAACACCTAATATGCCTTCATTGGAGACAAAATGTTTTCCTGTCCCTTGCACAACATCCGGTCATGCGTTCGCCGAAGAAGGTGCCCAATGTGATCCAGAACAACACGAAGAAACGGAACCGTTTCATGCCCAGATTATCATTCCTGTAAATTCGTACACAAAATCAATCTCGAGTTCGTGAAATCGTCCCTTTGTGTCCATTTTGATTTGCGAATGAAACGTTTGACCTTTTGGTCCTAGTCTATACTGTTAAATTTCTAACCGTGATTCCCACTGCGGATGATAAATCTTGTATATATTTTCTCAGGTATGTTGCACAAATGGAAGAATATTGAATAGAATAAACAATTCTTTGCACCAGGCTTTTGTTCTTTCGATAAATGGTGCGGTTTAACATTTTGATTTGCTTGTTCGATAACAAATTTCACATTTACTATTCAAGTAAAGAGATGATCATTTTAAAATCAGTCATTTAATCTGATAATTGTAAAAGCGAAGGGAAATGTAATATTGAATGAATGAATTTAGATAAATTCGAAAGGAAACGAACTTTCACTGTGGTAATAATAATTATCTAAAATTGTTTGAATTTGAGTCCACTGAAGGATTGAGTTCACAAAATAATACACAATTGTTTTGAACAACAAAAGTACGGAGTGAACGTAAGCCAAGCATTGAAGTGTTTTTTAAGGACCGATGTTTCGAATTCGATAGGCAACAGATTGGTTTAAAATTTCGTGCGCTGTTTAACCTTTATCCGCTGTTTCAGGACACCTGTGTTCGTGCTATCCCAACCTGATGAGTGCAAACACCACGAAGCCAGTGTGACGAGAATGCATTCAAATGCGGATTTTTATTCAAGACCGCTGGTTGTACCCAATCTGTATGTATGTATGCACATGTTGTTGAACATGTTCGTCGTGCCAGCCTTAGCCAACATTGGCATACAAGCTCATAATTTGTTTACCGTTTCCCCGCTCTTTCGGAGCATACGGATCCTGATCGTTATGTCTCTATTTGATATGTGTCATCAACAGGAAACCTGGAGCATTTTGTATTGGCGTACTAAAAACGCGTGGCATTGATAAGGGTCATCCAAGGTTCCGGACACAATAGTGCATGCATATTTGGGATCAAATACAGAAATACCTTGTAATTAACAAAATATTCATTTGCATGCTTTCCCGTCACACACCCCATGACCCGTTTCCTGCTGTTTGCACTCATCAGGTAGGGACAGTAAGATTAGGATCCGCATACGCTTTGACACATGTGATTGAACAGGTTGGTCGTACCAGCCTTATCCAAAAGTGGCATACAAGCGCAACTTGTTTACCATTCTCTCAACTGTTTCAAGAGCATGCGGATCCTGATCTTACTGTCCCTACAGGATGTGTGCAAACAGCCCGAAATCGGTCGTGGGGTGTGAATGACGGAAAAGCATGCAAATGAATATTTTGTTTCATGGTTATGGGTTTAACCCCATTAAACATGTGTTTGGACACATGTGATTGAACAGGTTGGTCGTACCAGCCTCATCCAACAGTGGCATACAAGCGCTCCTTGTTTACCTTCTAGTTAATTTCGGAAATTGTTCAGAAACTGCTTGCATGTGTTTCCAATCCAACGGACAAGCATTCAGATACATTTTTTCAGCTACTAGCTTATTCATTTTGAAAAAATATCAAGGATTGTTCATCTCAAAACCACACGAAAGGAAATGATTTTTGGGTACTCTGTGCCATCATGAACAAATAAAACGGGTTTCTTCCCAATTTAAATAGCTTCCGAGATGACACAGATTTCAGGAATTTGGGGTGCGTACGGTTCCTGTGATCACAGTGTTCAATCATTTCTAAATATGAAGCGGTTCTGTTGTGCAATTTGTCTAATAACGGAAATCTTATCGAACAACACGAGTATTTAATTTGATTTGATTTGATTTGATTTTTCAATCAAAAATCGTCTACCATTTGAATTTTATAGTGTCATTTGCAACCGCGTCTGTGGAATTCCTCGGATTCCGACGGTAGTTAAGCGGTTCAGATTAAACACATTGAAAATTTGCCAAAACGATTAGTCTAACAGCATGTTTCCGAAACCCGCGAGTGGGAAGAACGTGTACGTGACCGCTCACATGTTGGAAGGCATAATGTAAAGCGTATCTGCATCTGGAGAGGAGCAGATACAGCGCTTGGCTGCTGAACGCTGGATCACGCCGCCGGCGTGCAACTGATTCAATACAACGAGTTCTGACTATTCGTTGCGAGCGATGGCAAGAGATTGTTCCTCCGAATCGGACTGCTTAGTCCATTCAAAAAGCTGTAGAACATGAAATGCATGCGATTGTGATGTACATCCATGTCGACATCGACCAGAAGGAGGCCAATAAAACAACATTACATAATATAGAAGGTAGATACAAGCAAAGTAAGAGTGGCAATATAATTTTTAGAATCCAGCCTCCAAGAGCGCGAAGACGTAGTGCTTAAAGAAAAGTGTACGAATTAAATCCCGAATTCCCGAAATTGTGTTACAGCAGATTCAATGACTGTCAATGAGAGCAGATAATTAAGCTGAAAACAAAAGTGAGAATAATTAGTCATTCTGAAGACGCATTAACAGGTGTGTAGTGAAATGATGCAATCTATTGAATTTCATGTATTGTGATCCACCTATGAATTATCCACGTATCCAGTTGATTATCTCTGAAATCATACAGTTTTATGACAGAAAAAGCAATAAGCTCAACAAAAACCGCACAGGATGACGAGGTATACGGAGAACAATCTTATAAACTTCCGAAAGTTTTGTGGTACAGCATGTTATCTTTATGTTCATGAGTTGTACACGATCTAAGCAGGAAATGCAAAATTAGTCAATTCAATATAGTGGACACTAGAGGGCAGCAAACCTGCCATTACTTGCAAGGACCTAAAGGGGCGAAGGCTTTTTGTTTTATGGGAGTACTTTACCCATCGTTCATAGCTAAAGCTTGGTCTGGAGACCATGTTAAACTTCTAGACAAAAGAAGCGCCGCATAACGATACTGTGTCATTTCTGAGACGGAAAGGGATGTATGCCCAAAATTCTACTCGAGTTGAGTTGAAGTGATTAGTGGACCATGGCTATGAACGGAAATGTGATAGAAATGCTGACTTGGTATTAAATCCTACGAAAAAAAATATTGATCAGTATCTTTGAAGACAATATACAAATTATCAGCTGCAAGCTGGGGAATAGAAAATACTTTTGTCGGCTGCTGAACGTAGATCCTGTTCATTTCGTGCAACTGCAGCCGATCAGCCAAGAACTCCTTATCGCTGTGAGTGCTGCGGGAGATATTGTTCCTCCCGAATAAAGCTGTCTAGTAATAATAAACGTTTTGGATCCTACAAAAGGTATGCGCGTATCTTGTACAACCATGGGCTCCGAACGAGGCCAACGACAAAAACAATAGTAGCGTAGAGAAGATTTATTTTGTCTGGTTAGCCTCTTTCGGCTGATTTCGATCATGGATTTACGTTACAAGAGCAAGATTCAAGATTCAAGATTTATGGCTAAAAAAGCTCTCAAGCTCTATATTGTTTTATACGGCAATACGGTCAGAATAGAGAAAAACAATCCATTCTGGAGCGCTCATAGATAAAACAAAATACTTTGTTGGTCGGTGGGCGTCCACTGTTTCAATGTGATCTACGTTTAACATCTTTAAGCAGCAGCTGCTCTTTCACGTTATGTTCAAAACTTGGCAGTGTAACGGATGTTCTTCCCAGCACTTTAGGGATCAATGTCAAGAGCTTCCACATCTTTTACAACCAACCGAATTGTAACGCTTGTGCCACCCACCAAACAGTCGATTTTCTGATTTTGACTCAGCATGGAGTACATTATTCGTTTGTAACATAACCGTCTTCCAATGTATTGTGGTGCTCAAATCCCCATCCCTTGCACACCACTACCGGTTTCTGGCTGTTTGACGTCATCAAGTGGAGACAGTAAGATCAGGTTCAGTGAGCCGTTTTCCATTCTATGCACATTATACAGCAAACATAGACAATGTTGCGGCAGTAGTGTTTGCATGTCTACAGACAAAACCATAAATTTTCAATCCAAATATGATACTTATCTGCCCGCTGCTATTCACACATCATGAAAAACATATTTGGCAAACTCCAAACTAACCCAGAATACTTTTATTTCCTGATTTTCTTCGATTCACGCCTTAGTAAAAACCCTCGGGAAAAAAAATTCATGCAGAATAAACCCGTCAAACATATCTGCAATTTGTAGATAACTGTCCATCTCTTCACCTCAAATCTCGCTTTAATTAAGCTGAGTTTATTTTCCACAAAGATAAGCCATAAGGCGTGCGAAGTAAGTAATCACTTTCGGCGATAACCGCGAAAATATCGTTGCCCAGTCTGTCACGTTTTGCGGACAGAAGTCGGAAGCTCAATTTTGTATTCATTTCCGGTTGAATTATTGTGAATATCATGGAAAAAATTGATGATTATAACACAACCATTTCGTTCCTGTTTTCTCAATTTCATTCTCCCAGCAATTAGGACAAACGCATGAATAAAATGACATAAAAATATACAATATTTTAAATCTGAAACGATGATTATTCAGCTGCAAACATGGTTAAGTGTCCAGTTCGAAATAGTAGCGTTAAATTGGTTTAATATTGTCTTAGGCATCGTAATTGATATTAGGTTGAACACTAGCTTTTGATGGAATAGTAGATGAAATTTTGGTACGTTTTATGCAAACAGGAGATCTTTCTTTGGGTAGGCTAAACCTGTGTCATTTGGTATCATATAGCAAAATACAGACGAAAGATTGAAGGGAATCGCTCTCTCGAAGAATATTTGGAAGATTTTCGCAAGGAACGTTTCCTATGAGAATAAAACGCTACCTCCGTCAAACAATGGTGTGTGTATGAATTACTTCGCTACGGAAAGATATTGTTCACCTCAAAAAAATTATCATGGAGAGACAAAGTTAGTGATGGGTCTTCACACTGAAAGATCATGATGACTGGGTCTGCGTAACTTTACCCAAAGAAGGATAAGGCACGATATTATTCTGATCTATAGAATTGTGTCTACCGAAAGACACACACTAAGACATTTGCTTAAATAGTGTGATGAGAAAGTGATACGTGGACTACCCCATGTCCATCTACATTCCAAGTTTACGTATTGATAGCCAACGCTATTGTATCTCCGGGTATGTTATACTTTTATGAAATTCTTTACTTCAGCATGTGGTTGATTTTCCGTGCATGGCGATATTTAAAATGAACTTGGACTTAAATATGCACTTTGGATGCACATTGTGAATTGTCTTCCTGAGGTTGGTAGCAGGACGCAGACTTTCAACTGCTTGGCGAAAATAACACCGATAGAACCTATTTGTCACAGATTGAGAGTTCAATCTCTATCGTTCTAAACGTCGAGAGAGAGAGAGTGTGATACTTGGGATTAGGATAATCTCGTCAATTAAAATGATATGAAGTATCAAAATCGTTATTTGCTAAACATGTGCAGGATGGCTAACACAAACGGCACTTTTGCTTAAGCACGAACAGCATAGTGGTCATAAAAATCTAGGGTGGAATGACACAATTATTCTTTAAGATCGCGGGAAGCAAACTCACGCTCTTATAATAGCTGTTCGAATTGGCGTCTCGTGGAAAAAATATTTGGCTCCATATTTTTCAGTTGTTAGCATTCCGCTACGTGACTAATAAACTCTATTTTTATCAGCGGCTTCCGCGAAATTAAAGTTTCTAATTTTAACTTCCACAAGAGCAGATTTATTGAAATAGGAACGTTTGGGGTCTCAGAACATAACGTGACCAGTGAACACGACAGTAGCGTTCAGTGTGAACACACTATGCATTTGTTATGTTGTCCATCAGTGATGAATAACACATACGACGTAGGTCTGGTAACTCGAAGCGTATGCATGAAATCACTAACCTGGATCCAGGCAAAATGCCGCTCATTTTGAAAGTGTGCATGAGCTAATATACTGCCCGATTGAACAGGTGGTGTGACTCCAGCGTGTTTCCTAAATGTAACTCAAGGCTTACTAAACCTAAACTTTGTGTCTCCACCTGATGACAACAAACAGCCAGAAACCGGTAGTGGAGTGTAATTTCGGGGATGTGAGCAACACATCACCTTGGTCATCCATAAGCGCCTTGAGTACTTGATCAAGAATCACTATATGATTCTGTGTTTGAACATCGTGGTTCGTTGTACGAACCCTATGCAATAGTGGCATTCAAGTATGACTTTGTTTACCACTTATCCACTGCTTCAAGGCTCACTGAAACTAATCTTACTGTCTCCAAATGATGACGGCAAATAGCCAGAAACCGGTAGTGGAGTGTAATTTCTGGGGATGTAAGCAACATATCATTCTGGTAACTCAGTACCGTTGACAAATCAATTCAGCACTGTGTCCCTTGAAGTAGAATACTAAGTCACTTGATTTCATCATGTTTTATGCTTTAGAACGAGGCGGTTGATCTAAATATCAAAGGGCGAAAAAGAGAGGTTCTCTGTCATACAATCTATCGATCGCATTCTTCAGCCGCGGTTTATCCGCCATTTAGTAGATAGATACGGTAGATAGAGTCAAACCTTGTTTGACTACTGCAACAAGATTCCAATTGTACCACAAATTATCCCACAACATTTGTCCGTATCCAAGACAGCAGTCCACTATTTTTATTCCTTCCCGATAGCAAACGGGAGGCCTGTTAATAGCACTCAGTCCTCTTTTTTGCGTTTGCGTATTTCAACCTGTTTTCGCCTGCTTTACCTGCAATTCTTACTACGAGTGAAAGAGAAAAATTTAATTTGATTGCAATTATACTGATATCAAGTTAAACTCTATTGTTATACAAAAAATCATCATTTGAATTCATTCAAAATGGTGACCCTCACTTCGTTGCCCCCAACGATGACAAACACCTCATTGTTTTGTTCCCAAACTTACCATGCTAAAACACTCATAAACACACCAAACTCTCCTCCCCGGTAAATAATATTTAACTATCCTGGTGTACAATAAACCGCAAACATAACTGACACGGTGTGGTATCCATGTTGGATACTTCGCCGTGTGTCTGTGTGTGATTCAAAGTTCGACAATTGTCGGCGAAATAAAAACCGAACCGTTTAGACTGTTTTGGACAGAAACGCGAGGACTATTAACCTCGGGACTAAGCGCTGTCTGTGAACAAAGGAACCAAGTCGAATTCGATTGAACATTACCGAAATCACAGCACATGTGTGTGTGAATAATTTGTATCGTTTGAATGCTTTCCGAAAACTCACACTTGCCATAAACAACATTTGCAAAGATGTCGCAACGAACGAACATCACAGGAATATGGTCAAGAAAAATAATGGGGAAATATCCAGGTTTTTTCAATTGTTTAGAAAAGCGTTATGCATGAGAAAATTCGGGCATACTATTGGCCGGGAAATACGGAGGCGATGTTTTGAAATAGGATATCAGTACAAAGATTACATTTGCATGATTGAGTTTGTGATGCATAAGTCACGCTGCATTTCGACAGGAATTTATTAATTAATGTGCACGTGGGTATTGTGCAGTTTTGCAGCTCATCAAATATCATAAACTCCACACAAGATTCCAAAGGTTGTCAGAACCGGGGGTGACAGTGGGGATAAGCTCCGATTGTCTATAAAATGCTCCCATATGGTGCGCGTCTCAAATAGCCTCTGACAACCGATTCCAGCTTCTGGCCTGCACGAGTGGTTCCCTGAGCCCACCGGAACTGCTTCTACCAACAGGAGAAGGGGCGAGGGCGAGTGACTGGCGCCTGAAAACCAGTTTGCTTCGGGCAGATGTAGCTCGTTAGCCTGGGAGGGCATTTCATCTAAGGGAAGGAAAAACCTGATTTTCAACCTCCGCTGCCTTGCGGGATACCCGATCGCGGGAAAGGCTTCGGGGGAAAACTCTGAGGAAAAATCTAGAACAGTCTGGTTGACGGTTAGTTGGTGCACACCGCATCTTTCTGGCAACTCCCTGCTGCCTTGCAGATCGCACTTGGTTGTGCAAAGGCTAGATAACCTGACTCGAACAAACGCCGAGTGGTGTTGAGGACGCCGCTTTGTACC
>JACCGJ010008003.1:0-18187 GCA_013407085.1 Atriophallophorus winterbourni
ATTCCATTCCATTTAGAGACGCGTCCTCATATCATATTCAGGGTTTCGTCGCCGAGGCTGACGGTGTTGATTGGCCTTGCAAACATACAAACATAACAAACAGCCAGGGCATCATCTCCATTAATAATCGATACTAAATCCGAGGTCAGCGATTTGTCGCATTTAGCATGAACTTTCGACAAACAATGGTAACATGTGACAGACTTTGCCTTAGGACTTACCGACTTTCGGCAACCGCACACATGCAGCCCGGTGCGCTTTGTTTTCGTTTTGGGGTCATCCGGTCAGGGTTATGAGCAGCACTGTTCAGTGGTTTGTGCACAAGCATTGGCTCTGTCGAGCGATCGATGATGAATATAGTGTGCGCGACAAAAAAATTCAGTGTTCACGAAAAAGAGCAAAATCAGAATTTAATCCGGTGATACTCTTCGATAGTTGATCGCACGATGTTGAAAGTATGACCAGTCGACGGCGAAGAATGAGATCTTTCCGATGACGTTAATCCCTTTGAGGACTTGAAGAGTATTAACAGAGTTGCACGCGTAGATCCAATATGGGAAAATCACGATAAATCCCAATTTGCTCTTATTATCGAATACCGCTACGAGAGTGGTATATCCAGAAAGCTGGACTTCGAGAGGAGTCCAACAACGTATAATATGTCCACGTAAGTGTAAGTTTAAGAACAGTTATCCTGATAATCAGGAGCTCAAAATAATGCGACCGACGGCGTAAACTAACCACTGCGTTGTCTAACAACCACGCGTTGTGAAATCCAGTGGGACTTTTGGGTTGGTTGTGCAGTCTCACAGGCTGTTATTGCGGCGGCTCGCATAATCCCTGCTATTTTGTTCCACCTTTCATCGGTAGTTGCATACTGGGCAACTGGGAGTGAGTTACTCAAGGTGGTCCTATAAATGTCTTGAACTGCAGGCTGAAAGAATTTTTCGACAGCAATGCGATTCCCATTCGAGGGCTTCGCACCGGAGAACTTTAACGAGAACCTACATCGCACAAGAGCATGATCTGAATCTACGCAGGTATTCCATAAAGAGCGGCAGTCCTCGATGCAACTTCTCCAGCGAGCACTTATGGCAATATGGTCGGTTTGGGCCGAAGGTCGGCTTCCATCCGGCGAGCGCCATGTGGCACATTGACATCTTTTATGGCGAAAGGAGGTGCTGCTAATGAATAATCGAGATTGTGCACAGAATTGTATAAACCGTTCACCATTATCTGTGTGTTGGCTTTCAAGACCAAACATGCTACCTAATTGTGATTCAGATGTATCTAAGCGACCTAGTCTGGCATTCATATCTCCTGCTAAGACAACAATATCGGAGCTTTTTGCACGTCGCAAAAGAGCATAAAGATCGTCGTAAAAGGCGTTCTTTTCGTCGTCGGAATTGGTGTTAGTCGGAGCGTAAGTTGCTACAATAAACAAGCATCTCTGATTAGAAGATTTTGAGTTTGGTCTAATATTAGTGGCGAGTCTAACTGCGCACATTCTGCTATTGCGAGGAATCCAATCGATTAGACAGGATTCGGCACGTGAATTCAGCACTATACCAACACCCGCCTGTCCTGAAATGGCAGCTACAGAATCACCAGAGCAGCACAAAAAGTAGCGAGTTGAAAGATTTGGGGCAGTAAGTTCAGTAATTATAGACGGATCATATAAGCGCGTTTCCGATAAACAGCAAACATCAATAGATAGACTATCTAAGGTAAGAGCCAGTGCAGCTTGCTGGCCTATTTGTCTCAGAGTCCTGACATTCATGGCTCCGATGTGAGCAGAGGTCCGTGGTTTAAGAAAGTGATCTGTAGATTCGCGAACAGAAAATGTTCCAACATGTTCAGCGCGGTCTTTTCTAAAGCTGGGATTGACAGACGGAGAGTTGTTAAGAGTGGATGGGGGAGGGGAAGGGTCGGAAACAGTTTGAAGAGTAGGGCCAGCAGTAGCTTGTTTTCGCTTACCCGCCCTGCTGTATGCAGCAGGTAAGGCGACCCTGTTTATCGTGCGCGACGGCCGATGCACTATGAAGTTGGTTTTCGTAGTAATAGTCATGGTTGTATGCGGGCTGGGATACTGCCAGGTCGCCCATGCCTAGACAGGAGAACAATTAGGGTTCTCGACCAAAGCCTTTGGCTAAAAAAGCCTGACCCACAAGGCAGCGGGTTAGGTTGAGACCGTGTTCGTCTGACCTCTATCCATTGACCTTCCTGGTATGAGTGACTCTGAAGGTGCTCGGAGAGCACCACCCAGCATAGTTCAATGGGTCATAGAGGTACACAAATCATCGCACCACGTTAAGGTCCAGTCTCAGCGCGATGGATTTCGGAAGTATAGTTCTTGCTTGACTCACCAACTGGAGACAATAGACGACTGGACGCAGGCCGTGGACGATGGTGGTTGCGTGTTACTTGTACATATCGAAGGCATTTGATCGAGTGGACCATTCTATACTCCTGAGCAAGCTGAAGGATGTTGGTATTACTGGGTGCCTTCTTAACTGGCTGAGATGCTACCTTGTTGATTGCAAGGCAACTGTACGTATCGATCGTGTGAGGTCTGGGGAAATCGAATCCACTAGCAGTGTTCCAAAAGTCTCGGGACTATGTCCAGTTCTCTTTTTGGTTCGCATCAACGACCTTGCGAACCTTTTCACAGAAAAATGATTCTCATTGCGGATGACGCTAAACTTTGGATGCACCCAGATATAGACTATGCCGCACAAGCCTGGACACAATGATGACATCTTACTCCTGGATCACATCTATCGGAGAGCTTCTAAGCTTGTCATTGGACTCGAAAATATGCAATTCGCTGTGCGACTCAGACGACTGGAGCTGAGGACACTTGCACAAAGGTGAATGCGAAGTGATCTCATCATCCCACCCCCTGGAATTATTATTCCACCTCCGATCTTCCAGCAACATCCGTGGCCTACGTTGGAAATACCCCACTCCAAACGGAACTACCGCTGGTATTTTTATTCGGTGCGTGTCTTTTGTTTGGAATTCCCTACTAGCTGATTTGGTAAACTCAAACAGTTTAGCTATGATGAAATTGAAACTTGACGAGCACATGAGAGCTAATCTTAATTTTGTCAAAAACTTTTAATAAACTATCCCAGTCTTGAGTCCCAATGATTCTGTTTATACATATTTATACATTTGTACCTATACGTGGAATCTGTGGTTATTGTAAAGTTAATTGCTTTTTCAACCATAAATCTTGAATTCATATGCACGCAACACACTTTTGGTCACCATTAAGATGCCAATGGGGTCACGTTAACATCGTCAGCCGGAATTTAAGGAGTTTGTGGTTACAAAAACACATCCCCGCGTGCCAAACACTGAACGGTATGCACGTGTATGATCTTGGCATTCACACTTCGCATTTTTAAATTGTGGTTCTCTCCAGCTGTTCAAGCATATTGATTAGAACAACAGCTTTGTGGAATATATTGCCGATACTTTGAGAGGTGATTGGTAAGGCAAAGCGTTTTGCAATTAAGGTCATGGTCATCACGCCACAGATATCGGAAGATAAACGCTTGAAATCAATTACGGGGTGTTAAGGGTGTATGAATTTTGACGCGGACTGAGTAGACATATCCATATAAACTAATTTGAATGCAACCGCTTCTGAAGGATGCCTCATCAGGCCAACTAAGTTAGCGGGAACATGATTAAGTCGGATTCTGTTCACGAACCAACGATGTCCAGCACTGCCGATAATAAAAATTAGTCAGGATTCAAACCAATTTGATTTTGAAACCACAGATCACACAACGAGAGGCTGACTTCAAAAACAGATTGCCGATCAAGCTTGCACACGCAGATCACCAGCGTGATAAAACAATGAACCATGTTCAAACCAGAGTACCCGTTGAGCCAGATCGATCGGTTGAGCACCATTCATCTACAACAAATCGATCAAATTGAGCCCACGATTACCGCCGGTCTGAGTCAATTATTTGCTGATGAAATATTTAGCTTCGACCGTTTTAATTAGGCGCGTGAGGTGATGCCAACTGACCTTGAGCGCGTTAGAATGAATTATATTAGAATGTTTGGGACCGATCACGAGTCACATTAGAAACTAATTTATATGCAATTGGCTAGAGCTGTTTTGGCTAACGTATCGATCACAAGTTGTGCTTGGCAAATCAATTAATTGATCCCGGTTTCGTTAAGTGACAGACTAAAGTCTACAATAGCGCGGTAAGTGTTAAGGCCAAATGTATGTGATGCGCGGAGTTATAATAATCATTCTTGTTCTTGCTATTGAAATTGGTCTTTCAGAAGCGCAGTTCTCCCGGTTTTTCGAGTTCTCGCGTGTACATGTACCCATCACATCCTATTTCTGGTTGATCGCCATCAACAAGTGCCGATGTAAAATTAGGTTTCGTGAGCCTTAAAACAGCGAAAATATAGCTTAAAAAGTTATACTTCAAATCGCTGTTAATCAGATTGGAACGTCGGCGACATTAAACAGCAGATCCACACATTTGATCAAAGCCAACCGATCAAATTCACGGAAATGACCAGATTTTTGAGTGCAGTTGGAAAAATCAATAAAATTATTTTAATTGGCGCTATGAATGTTGTAAATTTAAAGGCTGAGTCATCATGCTTTTGTGTAGGAGACAAAAACCAGTTTAACTCGTACAGATAATGTAATGCTTCTGATGAGGTTTGGTTTCACAAAAGCTTTTACACGTAATCATTAAGTCTTCTCATTTCTCTTGTGGACAACATTACCACTAGAAAAATATTTATATCATCATAGCAAAGAAAATACCGAGATCAGGACGCACATTTAGCCTTTAAAGACTACTATGTGGTCCGCCCAAAAGTATGTCAACTTGGCGTAGACTACACAGCAATCTTGGCAGTAAACTCACAATTACAACCACGAAATGCATACTGAAAATCGCCGAGTGGGTTTCATAATCGAGCTTGACCGAGACAAGGAAAAGATACATAGCTGTAATGTTGAAGTCTAATAATCCATGCTTATCCGAAGGGAACCTCTTCGGAAGACACCTTACTGACTGAATAATAAACATCGCAGCAGTTTAAAAAAGCAGATGCGGAGATGAAATCCATGTAAATTATCAAGCAATGAACCTAAGGTCCATTGCATCAGAAAATATACTAAACTGACTGCATGCGGAAACACGTTGCAGCCTCAGTGCAATCATCCATTCATGTCTGCAAATTGCGGTAGCCTGGCAGTAACCCAACCTGGCGCCACACTAAATGTTCGCTCAAACGATCGGCCGTCAGGAAGCATCGATATTTCCAAAGTGAGCCAAAAACTCTCAAACAATAGAACATGCAGCGGAATGCAGTCACTCAAGAGACAGTATGGTGATCATAATTCAGAATTTCGGGGTTCTGCAGGCAACGGCGCGCTAAATTGATTTGCCACAGGTAATGAGCTGCATGCAGAGACCCACTGCCAATTCTCCCATCTGTCTAGGACTGGGCAACCACTGCGCGTGGGTTAACTAAACGTCAGGTTGCTCATGCCAAGACGGATATAAGAAATTAATCTCAAAATGACCGTGAGACTGGGGTAAGTTCCGAAGAATCGCGGAAGACGTAAGTTTATTGTGCTACGTCGCATCAAACGTGATACCTCAAAAACGAATGCAGCTAACCCAATTCAATAAAGACGAGACAATGGTATACCTCAAGTGCGCTTGATATAAACCCAGCCACACCCATCGCCACTAGGGACTGGTATTCGGAACGAGAAATTAATAGCACGTGGCGAAATGTCAGTGTCACGATGGTTTAAGATTTCTCACTCTTGAGACGGGGAGTCGATCGAAATCTAAGACAAGTGCAACCACACATTTTAACTGACCCACTATTCTCAATTCACGGTGCCAAAAGGAGTGCGCGCACAATCAGTGGTTTTAAAAGTACCTCAGCTATGTGAAACATGAGCATATGTAAACTATGATGCATTACGGTGCGAAATGACTTTTGTAACGAAACGCAAAACCATAAACTGCACGTGGGCTAAGATACTGTCAGGTTGCCCGGGTGAGAACGAACATAGAAATGACAGTGAGAGTACAGCGTGTTCCTGTATGCAGCTCACCACAATAGTAATAATAATTTAAGTTGCACCCTAGCAGGCATAATGACATAAACTTTACTAAAATGAATCGTAGCTGAAGCATACAAATAGCTTAAGGAAAAATGAGAGAGTAACGGATGGCCGCTGTACAAGGGATCACAGGAACTGAGCAATCAGTTAATAACCGCCGGTCGTATTGTAATTGTGGTTGCTCATGACAATTAATGGTGCGATTCTGTTTTGATCGATTCTTCGTCGCGGCAATTAAAGCATTACGTGTTCAATAGAACGAAGAAAAAAGGCAAAATTGATGGCAATAGTGATATTGAATCCATAGAAATGTTGCATAAACAACAATCAGTTCGATAACGACAAACTAGTTTTGGAGTAGAATCAATAACCACTCAACGAGAACGGCTAAAAATTGGAATCGATATTGCATTGGCACAGCAAACCGTTGACCGTAATATTATTAGTTCAACTAAAAATACCTATAGCGAAAACCGGTCGATATGAGTAACAGCACACCAAAAATCGAAATTTGCGGGCCAGGACAAAATCAAGCATGCTGATCACGAACGTGCTGTCACTGCCTGATTAGTGTGTGCACAATAAGTAATTGCGCAGTATTTCTGTACTGCGACGGTGACATCGTGCTAAATTGATTTGCCAAACGCACTTAGCTGCACACTGTCTAGTCCGGGGCAGCCTAAAACGATCTTAGCACACGAACAGCCTTTAACTCTGCTTGGAACTGCGTTTATGATTCTATAAATACACCCGATGATCGTGAGCAAAAGAGCAAGCACAAAATGAGACTATAAAAACAATTTGCTTGTTATACGTACTTGTATATTTCGCTAGCCCGGATACGTTTGCTTATCTGTTTTTTATTTTCCACGTTGATTAGCACTATGTTTAGCACCAGGTCTGTGGTTTATGATGAGTGAAAACAGATGTGCATTGCACAGATGTGCAATCGTACTGTACTTCTGTGCTGTGCGGCTAACATCGTGCTAAATTGATTGGCCACCGGTAGTGAGCTCCATGCTGAAACACGCTGGAGTCTCACTACCATTTCTATTTCCCTCCTCATATCTGTCTAGGACTGGGCAACATGACAGTATCTCAGCCCACGTGCAGTCTCTGACTGTGCGGCACTTTGCCTGGATCAGGCTTGTGCTTTCATACCATACCATACCAATGAAACCGGTCGTGGGATGTGCGAAGGGAATGCAAATAAGAGTATTATGCTTAACGCTCATAAGCACGTTTTGTCGCAACTTATGTATGCATGAAATCACCAGCCTGATTAAGGCAATGTGCTGCACGTGGGCTAAGATACTGCCAGGATGCCAAGGCCTAGACAGATATGAGATTAAAATAGAAACAAAGGCAAGTGAGACTCCAGCATCTCTGCATGAAGCTTACTACCGGTGCTAAATCAATTTATCATGGTTAGCTGCACAATACAGTAATGTAATGCACGTTACACAGATTAGATAGGAACGACGCGATAATAACAGGGAACCCACTGCCCAGGCGACAATGAAAAGTTGATCTTGCTTAAAGTTCGACATGGCGAGTATTGAGTATGGCAAAAAATCTTTTGACATCAATGACACCGATATAATAGGAAACGTTTCGTGAATAAATTACAAAAGCCGTAGATTGCGATCAATTAAAGAGGGACAGAATCAAATGTAAATATAAAAGTTTAAACTTGCGGATACAGATGAAGGCATAATACGAGTAAGGACGAAAAAACTCGAATAATCAAAAGTCCATGGGGCGTTTAAATATTCTCGTAGTGACGAATACGATTCCCAAGACAGCATGCAATAATGATGCTCAGCAATTGTACCAGACACACTCCGAATCCGACACATGCGATAATGACCATTTTCGACTTGAGGAATTGACTGAACTTTTGCGAGCATCCCTGAAAAAGTAAAGATGTTTCGTTTCACAACCTGGTGGGCTACATAATCTTGCCGGGTGAACACCAGAATTCAGAAAACACATTGAGAGAATGGAGAAAAATGAGGGGAACACATAAATAGTGGAACGATTACGAAAGAGTAATCGTGTGAATAGCTGATGGAGGCCATTTTCCATTCTAGCTATGGACAACATGACAGTAACAGAACCCGTGTGCGATCTATGATTGTACAGAACTTTGAGTGGTTGTAGGCCTGTGATTTCATATCGTATATCAAGTGATTCAACTACGCATACACAATTAACCTTAGTTGCGAATTATATTCTCTGTCCCTGAACCGGATCGTGTTTTGCCTCGTCATACGGTTGGTGCTGAACTTCAGTTTTAACAGCACAAAGGTTTACCAATGATCGCACTGAGCAGACCCAGTTATTTTACAAGTATTGATGCTACACTAGTTTTAGTGGGATATGGAGAGGTTCATAAATGTGAGACCGTGACAAGGGTGGCAACCCGGGCCCTTTGCTTGAGGATGCATGTATTAGACATAAAATCTTGCAACCCATTAGTTCGTGTATTGACATTTTTATGTATGTTGAATAACTTTTGTGACAATTCAGAGTCGGCATCATTCATACAGGTTTTGCGATTGGCGCATCTCATCGATTCACAGGAAACCACCATGCAGCTGAAACCTCACTAGAGATTCCAGTCATAGAATGACAAATTTTAATAAGATGGCGATAGCTCGATTGCCGATATATGGGGAGACATCAAACATGTGTCGCTATGACCTGCAAAGGTTGAGGCAGGTGAAAATTAGACCGACCCGGTAAAAGATAGATTGTCATTTTGTGTTATTTGCCGCTAAATCTTCAAAACATACTGGTTGTTTGACACAGTACTACTATCCTGAAAGCCATGATTATACAGCCGACATCGATCAACTTATTGTCTTTATTGCGGTAAATGAATCTTATCAGTCAAACAACGATCAACGTACCTCTTGATAATTTTTACATGACTGCGGAATTTTATCTTGTGGATAATCTCCTCGGCCATCAGCGCCACAACATTCAAACTAAATAGGGAATAAGATTGAAAGTACTATACCAATTTCTGAATATTATCGACTGATTCCTTAAAGAGTTCCGTGGAGTAATTGTCGACCGCGGACTTCAATCGGCTGTGTATCTCTGCATCAACCTGTGAAATTCGTTAAGAAATGCACACAAACCGCATCCTTGAAAACCACGGCAAGAGCAGCCGCTACAATTTCACCAACGAAGAACAGGACCAACAAAATTGCGTACTGAATGGGTTATTCCATAGCAAATACCAACCGTGTAAAGCATACAAACGTCTTCTTTAACCGCACCACAGCATCCGAGAAAGCTGACAAGCAAGATGACAGAACCAACAACGATTATGACTATCGGAGCACTTTGCCACACTTCTTTAATTTCCGGGCCAAAATCAGAGAAAACGACTTGTACATAAATACCGACGGATATCAGCAATACAGCACACATCTGACGAGATAATTCTGAGCATTGCACAACTTACAAAGCACATTATGTTGAAGAAGAAAACGGAACACTTGAGACATTTCATTCCAACACTTAATCCCGGCATCTTGTTGATTTAATCGAGAAATTGCTGTAAAAATTGCGAAGAAAAAGCATAATGCATGTGAAGTAGGTAAAAAGAAACCATCTTGTTCGTTGAAAATATGTAATATGCTGGAGCATAACCATTTAAAAAAATGGCGTGGTTAATGGCGATTTTAAAGACATAGACGTTGTATGAAAATTGTCGAACGCTTACTTCGGTTTTACATTACTTGGAAAAATATTGTCCAAAGGACTAGATGTCGTTACTTACTTGATAGCGCACGGATGTGCAATCGTGTAGCACTTCTGTGCTGTGGCTAACACCGTGCAAATTGATTTACCACCGGTAGTGAGCTGCATGCGGATACAGGCTGGAGTCGGGCAGCCATTGCTATTTTCCTTTCCCATATCTGTCTAGGCTCGGGCAACCTGGCAGTATCTTACCCCATATGCAGTCTGTGCGCGGCACTTCGTCCGAATCAAGCTTGTGATTTCATACTTGGTTGATGTGAACACCAAGTGAATTATGGCCGGTAGCTTGTGAAGATGCCTTATTTGCGTACTGTATAGAATCATATGCGGGAGTTGAAAAATGCTTGACAGTTTGGCATGCTGCCAGGTCGCACAGGCCATGAAAGAAAATTATAAGGCCAGCGAGACTAGCGGCTACTTGCTTGCCATAAAACTAAAGCACAATGGTATTCCCGCAGGACAGCGCTTCGCAATAGCAGATTAATTGAATTTTCTCATTATCGGAACACTAAAGCTGATCTGTCACTTTTGTTTTACTAGTTTAAAGCAGCCAATAATGTTGCAATAGTAACGAAGTTTTGCGTTTCGTCCATGTGGGTAATTTTTTGACTGATATGAACGAACAAACAACTTTGAACACAGTGCAGTATCGCACCTTCTATGAGCTAACTTTACACGATATGAAATTGGATATGTAGGAAATCATAAGATCATTTTGGGATGGTATGAAAGCGCAAGCTTGATCCAGGCAGTGCCACACAGTCAGAGACTGCATGTGGACTAAGATACTGTCAGGTTGCCCAGGCGCAGACAGATATCTGTCTATCTGTGTTTAGTAATAGGGTGCTTTTTGGAGTTTCGATCTGACTTGGATAGGGTAGATGAAAGCGATGTCTAATCTTCCTGTTTGAATCCCATTAGACAATAGGAATCAGAAGTATGGCACAGAATAGTGTTGTAGGCATGCTCTCCTGGTGTTTAGGAATTATTGTAAGTTGTCAGGTGGAGAAATGCGTATAGGTTGGTATGAAGCATAGCATTGCAAGTCGTAAGGAAGCTGTCACAAAGATCCTGCTATATTTGATCGCAAAACTTTGCTGAATACTTTATCTAAGACTAAGAACCTCAAACTATCCGTACTTATTTGTCCAACGATTTTTTTCAGGGCACTGCTTCCACGATTATGATTTCATTGACACTGTTGTTTGGCCGTTAAGCATTTGAGGTAATAAAGCTTGCGCAGTTGTTAGACGCTAATCCGGCCTAAAGCTTGTACATCAAAGTCTTTCTAAAATTGCTTCACTACGTTAGGATTTATAAACCTCACTGAATCTTACGAACTGCTCAGATCTGGTGCTTGCTTCCAGTTTACTTGGAAGAATTCTCTACCTCAAACAACTAAAAATACATGTCATCCTGATCTATTAAACAAACTTTCTTGTTTAACCAGATCGGTATCCGCCAGGAGCCTTTTGTTTCAGGACGTAGCGTGATGGCATGTTCATTTTTTTCAGTTCTTTTGTTAGAACCACTTCAATGCAACATTCTTCACACGTTTTCGTTAGTCCGACAATACGAATTTGCTTATACTGGACACGCATCACGGGACTTTCGCGTATTCCTCCAAACAATTGGGATCAGCCAATGGGTATGTATATATGAGAGCACAAGCATGAACCAGGCAAAGTGCCGTACAATCAGAGACTCCACGTGGGCTAAGATACTGTCAGGTTACCCAAGCCTAGACAGATATGAGAAAAAAAACAGAAATGGTAGTGAGACTCCAGCCAGTTTCAGCATGCAGCTCACCACCGATGGCCAGTCAATTTAGCACGGTATTAGCCGCACAACACACAAGTATTGTACGACCGCACATCCGTGAAAATTAGGTACGAAGGCTTGAATGAAATATTTCAAATGAAGCCACAAGAACACTTGACATAAAGAAACGAAGACAGGCTACGGATGTGATGTGAAAGCACCATGTTAGCCGCACAGCACAGAAACACTGCACAATTGCACATCCGTGCAAAGACAGGCTATGGACAAGTACCAGTCTGCATAGTTTAATGAAAATAACATTGAAGAATGACGCCAAGATGTTTCACTTTCCGAGGTGTTTCGAACCTCAATCTTTAGTTATCTAGTTACTTCGTCGCTGAATCTGTTGTCTGAATGCAGCGGTCAAAATTTAAATTGAGTCCCATTTTCCATAAATTTATTTACATTTTGAAATTCTGCTATTCGCTTAAAACTGTTCTCGGAACATAGAATATTTACGGTAACTACAATTAATAAGCAGAGTGAAATTAAGAGGCTACCAAGCTGTTTTCAATAAGAAAAATCAATGGACCATGCACCAAACATGGATGAAAATTACTAATTGCCATCGATTTTGAAGAGCAGGGTTCTCCAATCTTGAGTTGATAAATGCGTTAGATACCATTGGGTATGGTATGTATGTATATGTATAACATCACAAGCCTGATCCAGGCAAAGTGCCGCACAGTTAGAGACTGTACATGGGCTAAGATACTGTCAGGTTGCCAGGGCCAAGGCAGATATGAGGACGAAAAAAGAACAGGAAATGGTAGTGAGACACCAGCCTGTTTCAGCATGCAGCTCACTACCTCTGGCCAATCAATTTAGCACGGTGTTAGCCACAGCACGATTGCACATCCATGCACTTGCCCATCTAATGGGCCACTACATTGAATTTTCCGATCCGCTAGTTTGAGGAAAATTCATTGGTAGCGGCTGATATAAAGAGATGCGGCATACAATGGCTTGACCCCGTCGTCTATCACGAAGAAGAAGAAGAGTTCTCAGTAACCTACAGGTTCCCGTTAAAGAGCAATCGCATTCCGCGCTACAGAAAATGAAGAATGGACAATTATTGAATCAATCTAAATATATGTTGAAAACGAAATTTGTAAGAAAAACGACCGGTTATAACAGTTTTGGGTAGCGTTTCACTTTGACGAAGAAGTTTGGTCAGATCAAGCGTATTAGTCAGAACAGAGAACGTCATTAAGGACCACTCTAAACATCACATTTATATTGTTTATCACACTAAACAGCCTATTGAAATCTTAGAGGTTAAGTCGTGTAGAAAAAACAATCTGAATAGACATTGGAGATTCATCTATTTGGAGGTGCTACCTTGTCTGAAAGATGGAGAAGATTGATCTACACGAACCGATTTTCTTTTAGGCAGACGACCGAGGGTCAAGCTATTAAAAGCAGCATATCTCTTCACTCAGCAAAAAATCCAGAAAATATTGGATAAATATACATATATAAATCTAGTGTGGTATATCTTTATGAAACTAATGAGCGATATACTGTACACAGGCTTGTCGAACAGGTTTTCAGAGTTCACTGCAATTACTCAAGTGCATTTAAAAAGCAACTCGTGTTGAAATCTTTATACATCGCAAGAGGCGGAGTCCTGTGCTATCAAAGTTTGAAAGGATAATCACCTGTTTTTGAGCTAATAGCATGACAGGGAAATACTGCGCCAGTTAGCCTCCGATGCTATTTTACAAGCAACAATTTGAAGGCGAACTTAGGAAAGGATCAGTTCAGTTGCACAGGACAGTAAGTGGCTAACGAGCCAATCAAGCGTCCAGAATTTCTTTCGGTGGAAGGCTGCAGAGAAGCAACCACCACTGCCAAAGCGTTTTTATTATTATGGTGATTTGGATATCCTCGACGATCGCGACGCCAAGGGATTAGTTCAGTTCAGTTGGCACATGACTGTAAATGGTTGATAAGCCAATCGAGCGTCCAGAATTTGTCTGTGAAAAGCTTCAAATGAGCGCCCACTACTGCCAAATTTGGTTTATTTTTCTCTGGTATCCTCGTTGTATGCGATGGTACGTTCGGTGTTTTCCAAGCCGTCCTTCGGTCCCAGAATTTGTAGCTGCGACTGAGGAAAGCGGAAAGGGTTTCTCTTCACCAAGCCGATGAGAAGTTAGCTATCGAAAATTTGTGCGTGCATTTAAAACATGACATTTGGTTATATTTTAAGCTCATAGCTTTTGTAAGATAATATACTATTGACTATTTAAAACGAGGCATTATATAACAGGATTTTTTCAAATCGTGGTCAAGACCATAAATTTCAAAATGAACAATTCTGTCGACAGACAACCTGTATATTTACGGACAAAAGTCTAGGAAAAGCCATTGCCACAAGGCATCTAAACCCCTTTTGAATGCACCTATTGATGTGCAAGCTATTAGTTCCTCAGGCAGCTTGTTCCAGAACCTTACCACTCCTTCACTGAAAAAGTGTTGCCCAAGATTCAGACGGCTGTTGTTTTTCGCGAGTTTCAATGTATGTCCTCAAATGGAGGGGTTGATCGCTCGAGAGAACAGGATTTGACAACCTTCGTCGCTTAGCCATTTCAGGATTTTGAAAGTTTCTATGAGGTCAACCGTAGACGCCGAAGGGAGAAGAGACCAAAAAAATTAGACGTTCTTCATAGGGTTTCCCAAACATACCATAAACTATTTTGGTAGCCAGGTGTTGGACTCTTTCTAGTAGTAATGTCTTTTTGAAAGAAGAGGCTCCAAGCTTGCACGCAGTATTCTGAATGCGGCCTGACAATCGCCGTATATAAAGGGATAAACACTTCCGGCGTTCTACATGCCACAACGGATTCAAGCCTAAAGAGTTCTGCTCTAGCTCGTTGTGCAGCCGTGGCACTTTGCGCACCCCATTTGAAGTCCGCTGTTACGACTATACCGAGGTGGAGTAACGAAACTTCAATCTCTCTATTGTTATGCTTCAAGAATACAAAAGTCATTTAATTGATGCAAATACACAAAACGAATAATTTGAAAGAACTAAACCTCGCCGCTCAGTTACGAGACAAAACACGACAGCCGATTTCAAAATTGCCAGACATACCAAAATATTTTTGTGGTAATACACTCAAACAGTTTAGTATATTTCATTTTATTTGCCACAAAACTGTAATTTGCTCGAAATCCAACAACTTGTAATTTTCTAAAAAATTTTATTGTTTAGCTTAGTGTGCGCAGGACACTAAGTGACTAACAAGCCAATCGAGCGCCCAGAATTTCTTGCGGTGAAAAGCTGCAGAGAAGCACCCAACCCTCCCCAGTTTCGGTCCAAACCCATCTTGAAATAGGATATAAGTTCTTCTGGAAGACTGATCCAGAAATTTACCACCCTAATGCTGAAAAAGTGTTTCATGAAGACCATCCTTCATAGCTTCTCAGCAAGTTTAATTGACTGGCCCAGGGTGCCCAGCTTAGCAATTATGGTAAAGAAGTCTTTCAGTAGAACGCCATTTAATCTCTACAAGATCTTAAAAGTTTTAATCAAGTTACTTCCTAAATGACGGTGCCTAAGGGAAAAAGATCAAGAGGGTTCAGGCGCGCAGCGTAAGGTATCCCTCGCTGACTCTCATTCATGCGAATCGCGAGACGTTATACCCTTTCAAGTCGAACGATGATCTTCTTGTAGTGATGACAACACGCCTAAACACATTATTCTAGATGCGGCAGGACTAATGCCTTGTGAAGTGGCGGGAATATATAAGGTCCTTTGCTCGATAGAACATATTTCAGTCGGAAAATCACCTTGAGTGCACGCTCAGCTGCAGCGGCACATCGGTCCTCTCATTTGAACTCATCCCTAACCAGAACTCCAAAATCCTGAACAAACAGTGTGGCGTTTAAACTTAGAGAATATCCCAACACCTGGAGCTAAATCTTATCAACCAGTGTTGACAAGAGCAGGTTTTTATTAAGGTTAAGTGAGAGGTCCCAGGAGTAAGACCAGTTTATGACCCCCTCAAGGTTATGCATCAAGGTTCCACCATTTGTTGATCTTACGAACTCCACATCGTCGTTTCGGTGTTATTCTTTCTATGGCTCGTACTAAGCAAAATGCCCGCAAATCAACTGGTGGCAAGGCCCCAAGGAAACAACTCGCGACCAAGGCTGCACGCAAAAGCGCACTCGCTACTGGTGGTGTAAAGAAGCCCCATAGGTATAGGCCTGGAACTGTCGCGCGCTTTGCAAAATCCGTCGCTATCCGCAAAAATGAAACATGAGCACTTTAAAACAGACAACAAGTCCAATGAAAATCAGGAATAGAAGAGGGCCGAATACCGAAGCTTCAAGGTTACCATTGATCACGTCGGTTTGGCTGGACAACGTGAATCTTACCCAACTCTGAATACCCCGTCTGTAAGGAATGCGTTTATGCTAGCAGTTAGACTACCCCGTCTGCCCTTTGCGGTTAGTTTCATCTCTAGAAGGCGATGACTCACCTAATCAAAAGCCTTGGTAAAATCTAGGTTGATTACTTTTAATAGTATTCCTTTGTCCAGCCCTTTAATTCAAGGTTTTTAATGGTCTAAAAAGCAACAAGCTTAACAACAACCATAGGATGGTAAAAATTGAAATTTAAGTGTATAAACAATATAAGAACATAGATTAAACAGTATATATGTGTTCTGGAAACGAATAATGCAATAAAAATTCGTCTAATTTCGTTTTAAAGTCATGTAAGTTAGTGGCGTGAGCAACGGTTGAAGGTAAACTGTTCCAAGTAAAACAGACACGGACAGATTAAAAATACCTTCTACAGTTCAGACGGGAATGGGGTACGACCAGCATATATTCATGGGTCCGATAATTCCTCGTATCCCTTCGCGTGAATAAATCCTGTAAGGGATGGTTCGGGGTATGAAAAGTTTTGTAAAGTAAGATAAGGTCTCCTCTGATTCGTCGATAGGGAAAATCGAACAGATTCAGTTGAGCTATCCTTTCTTTATATGGTTTGTTTCGGATGCTGATAACTAGTTTCGTTGAGCGTTGATAGATTCGCTGCATAAGTTCCACATCCCTCTTGAGCCACGGAGACCATGACTGCACACCGTATTCCATGACTGGTCTCAAGTATGTATTCATGATCCTTGGTAATATCTTGGGCGAAAATTTCCCAAATACACGTTTGAGTAGATTAAGAACGCGTGTTGCTTTTTTAAAGGCACTGTTAGTTTGAAGTGATGTTTTAAACTGGAGCATATCCAGACACCCAAATCTTTTTCTTCACTGCAATTTTCAAGGACATGCGAACCTATGTGATATGTGAACTCTACTCGATCCCACACATTCATGATCCTGCATTTGTTGAAGTTAAACAGCAGTTTGTTCTTCAACGACGAACTGTGAAGCGTATCAAGATCCTTTTGTAATAGCAGACAGTCTTCTGGACTACGAATGCTGCGACAAATCTCTATGTCGTCCGCAAATAACGAAATGTGTATGTGTACACACATGATATTGATGCAATGTAATTTAACATGATTAAAAATACTAGTGTCAGATCTTCGCAACGTTCCATACGCTGAAATATTATGAAGTGTGTATCATTGTGTCTTTATCCGAAGGAGAGTGTACCTTGGAATTATTATTACTTATAAAATTATGTCTACCGAAAGAGACCCACTGTGTTGAGAAAATGGTACACGGACATACCCAGATCCATCCACATTCCAAGTTCACGATTTGATTGTCGTCAGGTATTTGTTGCCATGTTTGCTATATTTACCAGAAATACCCTAAATAAACATATGGTGGACTCTGTATGTACGGCCTCACATATGCTAAGGCTAATCATCATCGAATCTTAATAGTTAAATACTATTATTTTATACCTTAATCCGGCAATTCCGAAAAGCATTCGCTTTTTCAACCAAAAACGATTGAATACAAGTGCCTCAAGCCTTAAACCACGTGGAAGTTGATGAATGCAACCTGCCATACACCTGTATTTTGTGTGTCTGTGATTATTTTGACTGCTCTGACGGTTTGGTAACACATTTCTAAGGTTATCGTAATCAACCATTGAAGCATTTCAGTCTGTACTACGAATCTGGCAGATAAATTCTTCGTCTTCCACTCAGATCAGCACATCGCCAATGAGTTGCATGGAAAGCTTTCTAAATTTTGACCGTTCGTTTTATCGTTTTTGACAAAATGATTGGATTTTAATCCCGTAAAATGTTTTTTTTCATTCACAAAATTAAATGTGTGCGGATGAGCCCTTCACGTTATCACAAACCTCCTGATAATTTATGTATCTATCCTCGCTGTCTTCTTGTTAATGTCAGATTCTGCAAAATGTTTACGAAGTTAATCATAGAACACGGCGAATAAAGTACTGGATTCATTAAAGCTCACTATCAACTGAATATGAGGAGATTTTATGGATAGATCACACAAAGT
>JACCGJ010008004.1:0-28227 GCA_013407085.1 Atriophallophorus winterbourni
CTAGCTGCTAAACCATATGAAGAACGTTTGAGGAGTCTCAATCTTTTCGACTTTCGCTGTCGTCGACTAAGAGGTGACCTCATACTTATGTACAATATGATGGTGAAATCAAGCAATGTGGGTCTATCAATTTTCGTTTTATGAGAGTTACAGGCATTATCTGTATGCTGTACGTGTAAGTTTCACATGGAACACCCTCCCCTCCACTGTTACACACTCAGCCAACCTTGATATTTTAAAGCTAATTTGGACAAATACTTGAGAGACAACCCTAATTTTGATACGATTTACACTACATGAGTTTTCCTGTTGTTCTTTTTTATTGTATATACCTCATAACTCCATCCTATGGTTATTGTTAAGCTAAATGCTTTTTAGACTATTACAACTTTGAATCACTTTGAACTTTGAATCACTTTAGTAGTTGTGGTTTCATTTGTGTGGTACAAAACTGGAGTTTTTTGTCAATCTTCGAATTTAAATAAATTAGAAACGTATTGTTATGTAAGCCCGGATCCATGAAATCAAACTCCGGATTGCGTGCATCCTGGAGACTGATATTTATGGATTTAAATTGTATTTTTCTGAAGAATTTTGTCTGTTCGCTCAATCGTTCGACACGACATACAATCAAAGACAAGCACCGCATAGTCACTCTTTCCCAGTGGTGCCGGGTTTTGTATATCCTCTACCTGCGGTTTCTTCAGGCGTTAATACAAGGTCAAGGGTTGAAGGTTGGTCAAGACCCCGTCTGCGAGTTAGCTGGTCAATGCGGATTTGCAGTGAAGCAGTTTCGATAACCTCCTTGAATTTATGTTCAAACGAATGCGGGGAATGTTCACTTCTTGAAAACAGATGCGGGAGTTTACAATCGGCCATGATCAGCAATTGAGTAGTCTGGCAGCCTGTGATGTGTCGCATGGATTCTATTAGTTTATCATTAAAAGAGCTGTTGGATAATGCTGATTGTACATTCATCTCCATTGACTAGGTTCACTGAACACCACATCGAATCAGGAAGGCTGAGGTCAGGATGATCGATTACGTTACAGTGCGCGAAAAGTTCATGAAAGTAGATTGCAACTCTACCGCCGGATCTTAGGCGATCGCGAAGTAGTAACATTTTCGGAATCGAGAGCTCAGCATCAGTCGTGTAGGGCTGGAACCAAGTCTCTGTACTTGCAACCAAATCGGGTTAAAGTTTGTCACAAAGCTGACATAGTAAGGCTATTTCCTTAGTTTAACACTGAGCATTCGTATGTATGCACATGATCGTATTTATCTTAAACAATATATAATCGTGTAATGTAGATGTTTGTGCGACTCGCGATCAGTCGAGTAACATTTAGACTGTCAGTAACAAGATTGCTATCAAATTGTGACTGCGATGTCTCCCTGGGTGTTAGTGAGGGAACACGCTTGGGGACACTTAGTCTTACGTCTGGTGGAAGTTTTGCATGGTACGATTTCCAGTTGGTATTGATAGCGATAGCTATGTCGGTAGTTAGAAAAGTGATCTTCAAATGACTGCGCCCATTGCCTTTGTAGTTGGATGATCTAAGTATTCTAAAAGTGTCTACAACAATTGAATCACAAGATCCAATGGTATCGGCAATGTATAACCATTGCTTCAAATCTTGTTGCTTTGATTCCGATGTTGATACTGCATCAACAATTTCGGAGACACCGAGGAATATTAAACTGCCTGAAGTAGACTGGTCTAGTCAAGTGGATTGACCTTTTCTTTCCCACCAGGGTATGTCGGCTTGGAATTGGCATGCCAAACCGGGATAAGAACTCAGTTTGATCGACACGTGAACAGATTTCATCGAGAGACTATGCTGGCGTATATATTCTGTTGATGCATGTTTAAAGTAGGGTTTAGTGAGAATTTAAGGTTGCCTATATGCTGTAAAATGTGTGTGACACGATGAATGTTATACTGCGACCTGTCGCTTAATAAGATGTCATTACATCAGCAAGTAGGCATCCAACCCACGGGATTGCTTCATGCATATAGTAATGAGTAGAAATAACTAAGACACTGGCCGTCGAGTGACAATTAGCATACTAATAAATTTGGATAACGTGGATCAAGAACGACTCGGTAACCAATTTTCAAACGAATCTAGGTGTTTCCACCAAATGGTGGCTAACAACGAAAGAGGACGTTGAGTGCAACTGGCGTTAGAAACAAACAACTATTTGCTATATAACAGTTGCTTATTAGCGTATCGAGTACTTGATAAGGAAACACCATATTCGAATTGTGGTCCGCTACGAGCGCCCTATTAGGTAGTGGCTTGAAAGTCTAAAATTACTCACACTGAAAATGTACAGCAGTTTCACTCTTTTCTAACAGGATTTGCAGAAATGTAAAAAATTGGACTAAGATTGCATGCATAATCTGTTTAAACATAAATGGCTCAAATTAATGGTAATTTTTGGACTGAAATTGTAAGCAACAGAGACTTTGATTGGTTAACAGTTTGCGAGATAATCATTGGTTGACATCAAACTAACCACATGATTATGTTAATATTTGGACTGAAAAATGCTAGAACCGGAAATCTCATTGGCTAGTTAAATACGAGGAGATGATTCGTTAAAAAAAGTATTGAACATTGATCTGTTTGGGTTATAAAAGAAGCGCTACTGTGTTTCACATTCGTCTCGTCGCGGTAAACACTCGTATCAATAATCATGTCTGGTCGTGGCAAAGGAGGAAAAGGTCTGGGAAAGGGAGGAGCAAAGCGCCATCGCAAGGTCCTCCGCGATAATATCCAAGGGATTACGAAACCCGCCATTCGTCGTCTTGCACGCCGTGGTGGTGTGAAGCGTATCTCTGGCCTCATCTACGAGGAAACCCGTGGTGTATTGAAGGTCTTCTTGGAGAACGTTATCCGTGATGCCGTCACTTACACCGAACACGCCAAGCGAAAAACGGTTACGGCCATGGACGTCGTCTATGCTTTGAAACGCCAAGGCCGCACCCTGTACGGTTTTGGTGGTTAAGTATTGTCGTGACCTGCGGGTCCGCACGAGAACGAACAACGGTCCTCTTTAGGACCACCACATTCGATTTGTTTTCTGTTATGTTCGGGTTTCTAGATGTCGGGGTTCTCAGTATTGCCTATTTTTTCCAGTGTTAGCTTAAGAAGCAGGTAAGATGGATGGGTAAGAATAACTTGAAGATGGTGTGTCGATGTTTTGACTGAAACCGATCAATTTACCATTGCTTAGAAATTTTAAGAATCAGTCATACGCACGCTACTGGGTATCATTTTCCAGCCATATGACCAGTTTTCAGTCCGGTGTAAGCGCGCGTCATTATCGAATGATACGTAATGCATTCTAGAGCTTGTCAACGCAACCGGCCTAAGAAATCGTTGCGTGGTTTTATTCGCCCACAATGTGATACATTTATGGAATGCACAAAACGGGCGGGGTACAGTGACAGAAAATTTTTGGCCATTTACACGTAGTCTTTATTGATTTGATTGAAAGGGGGGATGCAATCTTTCCATTGATGTCGGTTCATTGCAAGCGTTGCCAATGAGTAGACCCAAACCTCTTGCACCCCATCCAGGCGAGCGCGCTAAACCTTGGCTAAACCAGAAGTGAGCCTTTTCAAACCACTCTTCCATGTTAGTGGCTGACCACCAGCCACTTTTTTCCAGTCTGTACCAGTTGACGCATTAACCACTCGGCGTGGTAACCGTTCGGCTTTTACGCGCAGAACTACCCCAACCAGCGAAGACGACGTGGGCTGTCTGAAGGTTAGTGCCGTTCGTAGACAACGTTGGTCGAAGACCTCAAGCCTCCCAACACTGAGGTGGAATATATCCTTCCTGTGAGACCCAAGCTCAAATCACGTCTCTTCCAGAGGAACTTAGGTTTAGTGAATGCCAGTCTGGCCTTAACAATTCTGGACGTCATTTCCTTCTATCAGCTCGCGCAATTCTGCTACGACTGCCTTGCATCCTTCCTTGAAAAATACCGGATGGAGCTCGTCAGGGCCCGGCGCCTTGTGTCGCTTTACTCATTGGATCTCTTAGTTTTTCTTCGACACTGGGCAGGGTTAGCGACGCGGACCATTGCAAAGTAGATTGAGGGTGTCAGAAAAACGGTGCTGATTAAACTGCTGCGTGAATTATTATCTCCATCTGTCCAAACGTATATGAAGGCTCGTTGTGCGCGAGCCATCAACCTCGAGAATCGTTTCGCTCAGGCCTTGCGAATGTTGCCCATAGCTGACGCTCTTTCCATCTCCGAGGCGCGTTCTTTCCACCAAATCACACGGTCACGCCTCACTTTCTTTGATTAGGAGTCTAAGACGCTTCCGATCGTCTTCATATTCTAAACAGCTCGGTAAGGCACGGCGCTGTTCAAGTAGCATGAGGGACTCAGCAGAGATCCAGCGGTGTGACAGTTGACGAGTGAATTTGCAGCATTCTGTAACAGAGTCATGCTGCAAATGCTTGCTTAAAGTAGTGCCAATGCCGATCCAGCTCGACCAGCCGATTTTTTTAAGGGAAGCCGATGGAGTATCACAAAATCTGGCTTTTAATTCAAGCAGCGATAAAGCGTTTGTGTTCACACTGTGAACATGCACTATTCATAAATAAGGCGCACCGGAATATAAGGCTCACTGCCGATTTTTCGTACAAATTAGTGTTTTTATATGCGCCTTACAGTCCGAAAAATACGGTAGTTTGGGACATTTTAGTTTGGGTTTACCTCTGAATTGAAGGTTGATTGTTGCGTACACTAAAACGTGATCTGATAAAAAAGAATCATGCGATTGTGATATACATCCGTGGTCAACATCGATCGAAGAAAGCCAACCACTACATGGATGAAACGTTCCTCTGACTTAAGCCGGTCACGAGGACTAATTTATGACCTACATATATCCTTCCTGCTCTTTCAGCCATTGATATTGCGATTCACATAACTTGAAAACAGCCTCACGATCAGCAATCGATTGGAATATGTTTGGGACCGATCGTGTATTCATAATGCAAGGAAATTTGAGTGCAATCGGTTAGAGTAGTTGTAGCGAATGCCTACATGTGGAGGCGGTCGAAATTGCCAAGGCAGGTCGACTGGCGGTCACTAAGGTGGATGGGGCAGAAATCTCCACAATCTGGCTCTCGGCCGTCATGTGAAAGTAAATAGATGTTATTCACCTTATACCTACTAGTTAATTAGATTTTTGTTTTTCATCAAAAATAGCTTAACCTTAGCCCCGTTGGTGATGTACTTTTACGCATGTGGGCCGCTGTGTCAACTGATCTTGACCGTGTTCACTTGTATCAGCTTGATTTGGATACACACTGTGAGGAAAATGAACCACTGATCCTGGTCATTCCCACGAGACGACACAGCGTAGGCGTATTATAGGCTGTTTAGCGGTAAGGTCAAATAAGTGGTGGTGGGTTGACTACTACTTAATCATGTTCCCTGTCCTGACTATCACCCTTGGTATGACGAAGCTTCTGCGTCAGAAGTGAAACGTTACCCAAAAACTAGCCTCACAATCGATTATCAAAATATTTGACGGAATTGATGCGAATTATCACTAATAATACGTCGGGTACAAATGTAGAAAAATGGGAGAACTTGATGTCTATGAAATCACAAGGATCAACGTTGTTGATGTATTTATGGTGTAACGTATAAAACTGTGGTTCAACGGCATAGCCTTTTGGTATTCACAAAATGTTTTTCACGAGGTCACACATAAGTAGTATGTGATGTGTATTCATGCAAATCAACGCTCCCCCGGGGGGAACGCCGTCTCGAGTTCTGATGCATTTGTAGTGTTCCAGATTCAAATGGGAACACAAAAAATATTTTTCCGTCTACCATACACCATTCTACGTCTATATATATATGGATGAGCAACCTTCTTTTGTCATTATTAAAAGTGAGCTGTCATACCAACTTCTCTGAAGCCTTCATCATCTCTCTCACAATAGTCGGTTGGGCAAGCATCGTGTCAAGCATAGCCAGGTGCAATTCAAGCGTCAATATTAGCTTCATATCAAGAACGTAACACTTAACGAGATCAGTTTTAACCTATTCATTCGATAACAACCTCTTTTGACAAAAGCATCTTGGTGCCAAGCAGAATAAATTACCTTCGGTACTAGCGAGCGACACAACTAGTTGAAGGGATGCATCACATCCCATACCATAAGCGAATGGCCATGCTGGGATTGACCGATTTTATACAAATTAGAGTGAAGAGCGACATGATCCTAACTTATAAAATCACCATCTCCGCTATTTGATAAAAGTCAGTTCCCCTAAGAATACACGGAGTCACTCAACTCGTCTCGTTATACCGCAATAAAGACTCAATTGCAGACGTCATTTCTTCTCGGGGCGTATTTGCTTCTGCTGAATTAACTATCATAGGAGATTGTGAACGCTACCGCGATCTGTGTTTTCAAATCAAAACTAGATGCTTATATCAAAGAGCATTCTACCATCGGCCTGTATATTGACCACATCTGACCTCACACAAAGTAGACACCTCAATGGAATTTTGATGGCATCCTTTGTATTATTTTATTACTGTCATCCAATGATACACGTAAAGCGATTGTTTATTTTCGCCGTAAAATCTTGATTCTTGAATCGTAATAATTTGAATCTGTCTCTCTTAAAATGTATAACACGATACGGCCATTTAACAATCTGGAAGACAGGATTCAACACGAATATGTGAGTATGCATGAAATCGCAAGCCTGATCCAAGCATATTCATAGACTGCACTTGAGACAGGACACTGCCAGTTTCATCCGGCCAAACAGACAATAGATAGGAGGCAATGAGTTCTCAGAAAATGACAACCATTATCTATAGTGGGTGCAACGTCATCGTAGTTATTTATATAGTGAGACATAGTTATGTACACAGTATATCAGATCATACTCGACATGGTTAGGAGAATCGATCACTAACTAAATTGAAAACGTACTAATTCAAGTCTAACAGAAAGGAAGACCGTATTGTTAATTCGAGAACCCTTTCAAGGTGTTATCATCTTCACCACAAATATTATGCTAGAATGCCAAGAAACATGAAACGGGAATCACAAATAAGCAAAATGTGCAAACCCGGAAGCGAACTATGTGAACATGATGTGAAGCATCGCGTTCTAGCCGTAAATGGCGAAGTTTGGCAAGCGCTTAAACTGCCTTGTGTACACCCTCGGCCTAAACGCAACCGTCGGGGGAGATAAGTCATCCGTCACAAACCAAGTTAACGACTAAACCTACATTGAAATCACATACAACGAGATTGGGGAATGTTCCGCCTCACCCATGGATAAGTCATTTACATTTCTTAAGTGCACCGCGAATGCATATGCTAAAGATGCATGTGCGAGGCGGTCTAGGACTTTGTTACATTACGTAAGAGGTTATCGTTTATAGAAAATACACCATCCACAATCCCATCCAGATAGAAGCAACCAGAGCTCAAGCTTGCAAAATCGATTCTCTTCAAATGCATAAAAAAGAACAGCTTGAAGTCACAGCCAATCGCGATAGCAATTAGGCTATGTGACCACGGAGACCGCCATAAACACTATTACAAGAGTCGAATTATGATGACCCCCATCTTAATCGGTTTTAGTTCATACGTCACATATGCACCAAGAGCATTTATGGTTGTCCATCAAGCTAAATAGCTAACTCTAGAGATCTGCGCAGCTGAAACATTTTACTCTCACGATTAAAAAGCAACTAATAGACAAACGGTGTGCATGCTTCAGCACCGCTGAGCCCGTGATCAACGCTAATATGGCGTCGTGGTTAAATCCATATTTGAATCGATGCTGAGCAAGAACGACAGACAAAGCAAACGTTGATTAATCCTATTGCGTTATACTATATTGGGGAATAGATACAGATAACCACATCGCTCGCTCAACGGTGAATGACCGGGAAATTTTGCAGGGAACGAAAAAGAAAAAATAAGTATGATAGTCTGAGCAACCCCGACCATTAAATCATACGTATGGAAACGAAAATATCGGCCTTAACGTGCCCGTTGTAGGCAGTGATGACTCACAAAGACAAACGGTCGATTGCTCATTGGCTTAAATTGATGATATTATTTGGACTGCATTCGATTCAGACTCCTAACTCCTCATTGGTTATTTATACAGCAAGAGATGATTGGTTCAAATCGGTGCCCTTTCACATATTCACATACATTGAGCTGATTGGCTAAAATTGATAGTATCATTTGGACATTTCTAACTTCTCATTGGTTATGTAAACATCACGAGATGATTGGTTCAAATCAGGTTTAGATTTTATGTTGAAAGAGGTATAAATCAGGGCTTGTCGTTCATAATTGTCGTCTCGTTGCGGTAAACACTCGTATCGATAAATCATGTCTGGTCGTGGCAAAGGAGGAAAAGGTCTGGGAAAGGGAGGAGCTAAACGCCATCGCAAAGTCCTCCGCGATAACATCCAGGGAATCACGAAACCCGCCATTCGTCGTCTTGCACGCCGTGGTGGTGTGAAGCGTATCTCCGGCCTCATCTACGAGGAAACCCGTGGTGTATTGAAGGTGTTCTTGGAGAACGTTATCCGTGATGCCGTCACGTACACCGAACACGCCAAGCGAAAAACCGTTACGGCCATGGACGTCGTCTATGCTTTGAAACGCCAAGGCCGCACCCTGTACGGTTTTGGTGGTTAAGTATTGTCGTGACCTGCGGGTCCGCACGAGAACGAACAACGGTCCTCTTTAGGACCACCACATTCGATTTGTTGACTTTTCCATTTCGTTCTTCGATTAGGGGTTAATATGGTGTAGACTTCCATGTTTTGGATATCGACGTTAAGCTGCTTAAGAAAATCAATGGGGTAAATGTTTCCACAGTTCGATCTCAATTTTTTCGAGTGCTTATCCCATGTACGCGAGATGGCTAGATCAAGAGGTGACCGGTCGTTAGAAGCTTCGCTTAACAGTTTTCAAACGATAGACGCAAAGTAGGCTTGTGCGGAATACCGTTGTCTAGAGGATGCATGCCCTCGTAGGTTGTCATTAATATTTTAGGAGCAGCTCTATCGTTTTTAGTGTACGTGATTTCGATCATTGGTAGCTGAGCTCGACATCTTATGGGGCGCTTGTGAAAACCAGTGAGGTAGTAATTTGCAACCATTCTCGATGTGATCCATTAACAGATCGACTATGATTGACGTGAGTGCTTGATACACGTCCATTTTGTATATTCCTTTTGTGTATGGTTATTTGCTACTGGCATTGTATAATTGTTAAAATCTAAAATGATATAGTTTCGAACACTCGGACTTTGCCTTTTTCCAGGGTTGCGAAGTTTGTGTGCGTTGCCTAGTGCGGGAATTGTAATTAATGGATTCTCCAACGTTTTTAGGGATTACACACGTTGGATTCCATCGCTTGGACTTTCCTGTGAGGATTTATCTCGCTATCGTTGGACTTCACTGGATCTTTCATTCGACTTTTGGTCTCTTGGTGAGTTCATTCCAAGTTTGTCATATTTTGGACCACTACAGATCTACCGTTGTCCACCCTAGTTGATTTTTTTTGTCACCGAACAACTACTGGATTGCTTCCAAGACACAACACACGCAGCTTCACACTGCTCAAACTCTTGAAACAGACCACTATTCGTGTAACGTGCGTGACTTAAGAGAAAGTGGCAATTTCAAATGTATTATCACGTGCTGAAATCTACTGATTTAATTTCCGGCAACACGTGACAAGATTTTAACTGAGGCGGCCATATCGCATTTAAATAATGAAAAGCATTCGGCGGTACGCATGTAGGGCGAAACCACCAGATCACTTGCATACTTTACTTTAGTCAGCGGTGCAACATCGATGAACTCTTGTTGGTCTTAGAGCTCAACATGCAAAAGTAGAAAATCTGATGGCCGCACAGACTACGCAAATGTGAAAAAAACGTTGGCAATTGTGCCGATGATTGTATGGCATGAAATCACAAGCCTGATCCAGACAAAGTGCAGCACAGTCAGAGACTGCACGTGGACTAAGATACTGCCAGGTTGCTCAGACCTAGACAGATATGAGATAGAAAAAAGAACGGGAAATGGTAGTGAGACTCCAGCCTGTTTCATCATGCAGCTCACTACCTCTGGCCAATCAATTTAGCACGGTGTTAGCCACACAGCACGAAGTACTGCACGATTGTACATCCGTACATACGCTTTATGTCCAGAGACACTTTGCAACCAAACAAAGACATAATCTTGAGAAATAGTCCAACCCGTGTGGGTTTTACAACTATGCTACGTAGCTCAAATACGCGCGCGCTTGCTCTACCGAGTTCTCCACGCGTTGACGAACCACGCTTGCTGCGAATAAGACCTAGCAGCGAGAATCAAAGGAAAAACAACCCTTTGTACGCTTACTTGCTCTGCGCTTAGAGTGAGTCAAAATGTTAAATTTACACTTATATATCTTCACGAGAGATTAAAGACCATCAGTGATAACGACAAACAAACGTAGCTCATTCTTCCCCAGCGTTCATGAAAATATCATAGCTCAGGAATGTGGAAAACATCAAAAAATCAAATCTCAATTATCGGGTCGCCAGGACTCAAACAGCATGGTGGAGCACTAGAGTTGAGTACATTTTCCCCAATATGCAACGCGGTGGGACTTGAACTCGAGTATCCACCTGCTTGAACTCGCACGTGATCGGATCTGTGAGAATACTACGAGTACAGGGAAGCTTACAAAAGGGCAAGCGAGATGCTGAGGATTCTGTTGCAAATATTCGGGCACCTCACGACAGAGCACACAATCCAGGAGTAGACACCATAGCTCTGCACTTTGTATCATTGAACAACCAAGCTTGCGGTTGGGCTCATAAACTTTTCTTGTGGTCAACGGTTGAGTCTTACGGATTACACATCGAGGCGTTACCTAGTTTTTATACAAAATACTGAAGACCGAGGTCCACCAACTTATATACTTATTCCAGAGAAGACCAACAGATCGTACGCATCCATGCCAATCCGAATAGAATATTCGCAATTAGTATTCCGTGCGCGTTTGATTCGTATGAAACAGTTTACTGGAGGAACTTATAATGAGCCGCGGCATTAGATTGAAAGCAAAATTGCGTACACGCGCACACAGTATACGTACCGGCTTACTGCTGAGGCTATATGATATTCATCATCCTTTATGTGGTAATCTGTAAAGCGATACGCTCTTTATCAACTCCAAACCCGTTGAAAATAAATTTTCAGATTATTACAAAATCTGTACCACAAAGAAAATAACGTGAGAGAGAGCTTCCAAGTGATGTCAGAATAACTGAACCCATGATTCCGCCAAGGACGGTCCCAAGCCCGTTTGAGAAAGGAGGAGGGTTGGGCTTAGGGCTAGCAACCCTATCCCGTAAAACCTACATTGCTACGTGGTTAGGTCATGTCTGCAGGATGGATCCCAGTTCGCATACGAAGATAGCCATGCACTGGCATCCGCAAGGTAAACGAAAAAGGGGACGGCCCAAGGAAACTTGGCGCAGAACGTTGGAACGCGAACTACATGCACAAGGATTCACGGTGCAGATGGCAACGGAAGCAGCGACAGACCGGAACCACTGGCGTGAAGTTGTCTTCGCCTCATGTGCCACCCGGCACGCAGAGGACTGAATGAAAAATGAAATGAAAATGATTCCGAATGAACCATAAAGTACTGATAATCTCGCCCAATAGTCTAGTCACAAACTCCCGAAGCTAATCACAGCAGTTAGAACAAGTAAAGATACGCATTCTCCATCATATTCAAACGTGAGAATCCAACATGGTTTAAGAGAGAGCGTCGCCAACGCACCTATCACGAAGCCAATACTACAAACATCCATTTCTGAAAAACACGATAACATTATTCACAGAACCCAGGTTCAAACCCGGTCGGCGGTTCGACATTAGAATAGAAATTTATGCACGCCACACACAATCACGAAATGAATGTGTCTCAAACATGACTTGAGACAACAATGCTGTTGGCTAACCGACCCGTGAAGCCATCCACATAAGATTCGAAGCAAATCGAAGCTCGAAATCTTGAGAAGTTCACGAACAAGTTTCTACTGTCACTCGATCAGTACTCGTCCTCATATATGAATTCTTGCGATTGTCGGAATTTTCGGCGCTTGTGTCGAAGAGTGGTGTTCTGCATACTGCCAGGGAGCTCATGGTTGGCACTCTGAGCGAATGTACTGCAGACCACGAATTCGAAGCAGTTTATAGGTTGTTACATTTGAGACTACTTATAAGTAGTAGGTTTTTAAATATATTTAGAACAATTATCAACCTGCGATTAATGCTCGGGACACGAGTTGATAAACAATACGCGCGCTCTAGATCCAGATGGGGACAAAAAAGCTTCTTTTCTCAAACAATTGTGATGAAATATCAACAGATCATTTCCAAATTGGATCTAATCGGCTGTTGTGCCCATTTATTGATTCGAGCCCCTCCGCTAACTTACGACCGATACAGATATTGTCTCCAGTTATGAATTCACAATGCGTTAGCCTTCTTCGGCAGATGTTCACCATGGATATACATCACAAGTGCATGGTGATGACCTAGACGTTTACCCATTGTAAACATCTGGACAACCTTTGTACTTGATTTACCATCTACAGTTCGTTACACGAACTAAAGATGTCATATCTTTGAGATGCATTAATAAAGAGCGGAGCGTTCTGCATCTATCATACGTTACTCTTATTCGCGTATCATTCAAGATTCTACTTATTACTTTGGAGGCGCTTTGACACACGATATGAAGACCGTAGTTCGTCAAGCTTTTTCCGTTTTCTGTTCAATTAATTAAAATCTCGAGATACGCATGATCTGCAAGTCGACGAATAGCTTCTTGATTGGCTCGTTTTTATCGACAGGATCGCTGTAGATGTGCTCAATCTAGTAGAACAGCAATTTCGTTACTGATATAAACAACCGTTTAAGGATGAGCGGAGGTGTACCCCATGTCAATTGGCTTACAATATACGGTGGTAGTTATTTTGCCCTTCTTTTTGTGTGAGTCAGTCCAAAAATGGAAGTATCCCTTCTGTAGACTCAAGTTCCATCGTAACTATGATTTTCGGACCCAACTTATTGAGGTAACTATGGAATACTTCTAATGTATCGCGCTTTATGATGATGAGTGTAATATTGATGTAACACTGCCATATCGTTGGTTTTAAAGTCTCATTTTTTAAACCTTATCTCCGATATGCTCCATGTGCATAGTTGCCAGCACTGTGGAGTCCATCACTAAACCTTCCATTTGTTCGTATAGCTGTCAATTAAATAATAAGTGGTTCATATTCAGCTAAATTACTACACCGTTCATGATCTGTTGTAAGATTTACCAAGGTGGTCGTATCTGAGCTGAGTCCAGCTTCTGGCCTACACGAGTGGCTCCCGGAGCCCAGCGGAACTGCTTCTACCAACAGGAGAAGGGGCGAGGGCGAGTTACTGGTGCTTGAAAACCAGTTTGCTTCGGGCAGATGGAGCTTGTTAGTCTTGGAGGGCATTTCATCTAAGGGAAGGAAAACCCTGATTTTCAACCTCCACTGCCTTATGGGATACCCGATCGCGTAAAAGGCTTCGGGAGAAAACCCTGAGGAAAAATCTGGAGCAGAGTCTGGCTACTTTCTGCTGCCTTGCAGGTCGCACTTGGTTGTGCAAAGGCTAAGAAGCTGATTCTAACAAACGCCGAGTGGTGCTGGGGACGTCGCTTTGTACCCAAATTCCCAACACCCTTCATTGAAGCCGACTCATCCTCCAGGAGGAGATAGTCGCACAAAAGTAAAGTAAGTAAGTCTGAGCCGAGTGAACTTGTTGCTCATTCTACAAAGCTAGTAGTGTCCACATTCGTGAACAAGGTACTTCCCTCGAAGCCAGTCCATTAAACACAAGGACATGAGAAAAAATCGATTGTATACAAAAATGCAGATCAAGTTATGTGTTCGATTCTTTCACGGTCTGATGGTTCAAATAGAACCGGTCAAAGGAGAAGCGTGTCAAATCGATTGTTTTAAAGTGCCCGAACACGAGCAACTCGAAGATCGCGCGTCCGACGGCGATAGCGTGTTGCGCCCCGTGACCACTGGAGCCGTTGCACAAGTACATGTTCCAATGACATGAATGGCTGCCGACAATCCAGTTTCCATCGACCGGGTTGTAGTCGCATACCCCGGTCCAGGCACAAACGATCTGCAGGATGGGAGTCAGGTGGAGGAAGTTTTCATGAAAACGGGGTTAACCAGTATATCGGTTGTTGATTATACAAGCTCACGCAAGTCGAATGAATGAAAGCACAAGCCTGATCCAGGCAAAGTGCCGTGCAGTCACAGACTACACGTGGGTTAAGACACTGTCAGGTTGCCCAGGCCTAGACAGATATGAGAGAGAACATAGAATAGTAATGGTAGTGAGACTCCAGCGTGTTTCAGCATGCAGTTCACTACCTGTGGCCAATCAATTTAGCACGGTGTTAGCTGCACAGCACAGAAGTGCTGCACGATTGCACATCCGTGTAAACGAGTTAACAGCTAACGAGAGAGAAGAGCTATCAACTCTAGAGGTGACGTATGTATGTGTGTAGGAAATCACAAGCCTGATCCAAACAAAGTGTCGCACAGTCAGACTGCACGTGGGCTAAAATACTGTCAGGTTGCCCAGAATGGAAAGAGAGATGTCAGTGAGACTTCTGTAAGACTACCAGTTGAAAATCATTTTAACACAGTGTGACATGCACATAAGTACTACACGATTACACATCCAAGCAGTAAGGGGAAACATGGATGGGGATCTGTAGTATAGACAGTGAACGAACTATCGATCAAGCATCAATCAAGATCGATCGTAAGTACATATTGTGATTATCGTTTAATGTACAAACTTTGTGTGATTCATTCATTCGTTCAATACACGAGTTCAGTTACGGTGGTGTTCTGTCGAACCCACGGCTGGGCCAGTGGTAGCACACTACAGACATGACAGGATTTTCATATGAAGTCACAAGCCGGGATCTGGGCGATGTCGCACAATCAGAAACTACACGTGGGCTGTTATCAAGACCTAGAAGCACGCAATGCGTAGAGCACAAATCCGTCTTGAACACAGC
Source organism: Atriophallophorus winterbourni (assembly GCA_013407085.1). Taxonomy (NCBI): domain Eukaryota; kingdom Metazoa; phylum Platyhelminthes; class Trematoda; order Plagiorchiida; family Microphallidae; genus Atriophallophorus; species Atriophallophorus winterbourni. The sequence continues at coordinate 15,194 of JACCGJ010008004.1, forward strand.
AGGGTTTGCTATTAGTGTGAACAAATCACTACACGACAAAGTAAATGGAAACACTGATTCGTAAGAAATCAAAAATTTGGAACCAGGCAAAGTGCCGTATAATCATAGACTACATGCGGGCTGAAATACCGCCAGGGTACCCAGAATTAAACATATATAAGGAATAACGGCAGTGAGACTACAGCGTGCAGACAAATCGGTTTAGCACGGCGTTGGTTGTACGAGCAGCGGTACTACACAATGGCACATTGGTACAGGAAACTATAACTAATCTTTCGTGAACAGAACAAAAAAAGCTGAATTGTGAAATAGAAAAAAACAGCGAGAGAAAGGCATAGGATTGTTGTTGACCTCTTTCGTTCGATTTACACCATAAGTGCATGATCGGTTCATATAACGAAACAGTACAGTCGGGGATGAACAATCTCTCCCGCGGGGCTCACAGCGATAGGCGGCGGCGTAATCTACATTCAACAGCCGAGAGCAGTATCTATTCTCCCCCCACTTGGACACGACGCTTTACACAATGCCTCCGCAGCGAGTGGTCAAGAGCAAGTTCTTGCCTGATCGACTCGGATCAACTTCACGCTACGGCCTGGCTGTCTCCATCGATATAAACAACCACCAGAATTGTGCTAACCTATCAATGTTAACATCACCCCAAAAATATCAGAAACAAAAAACAACTCACATCAACCGATGCCAGGCTAGGGATGCGATTCGCCAGCTGTTTTCCCAGTTTTTCGTGGAAAACCGCGTAATCCACGTCCATTTCCAACGGGTCGTCCGTGAACTAGAGAACAAGGAAGAGACAACAAAATGAATAAAGCGGGAAACACAACCAATCGCAGAGGTTCTGCTCACGACGCGGTGACTTTTAAGAATGAAAACCGCTTATTGTTAGTGTGAAGTTTGACACAAGAGCATTGAAGATTGAGTCCAAAAGCTGAAGTCCCCTTCAACACTAGAATGACGGACTGGGGTACATCAATGCCAGATGAATCGAGGGCTTAAAAGGTTAAGTTTGAGGATGTACAGATGGAACCACTTAGCTGCGATTGGAGAGGGTCTTTCCCAAAGCTTTGTTTACCTCAGGCGTATCTCTGCTGGCGTTTGCATCGAGGACGAGATTCCACAGATTATACAACTGTAGACTTGGCTAAAATTTACCATTTATGACGATGCGTGGAGGGTTCGCTCCATGCTAAGATTGAGTGTACATGCCACGCTTCTCTATGGTTGAGAAACCTGGTCGATATGAGCGGAAGATATCCACTGGCTCACTGTGTTTGACACCCGTTGCCGAGGTGTTAGCATCGCGTTGCAAATATTGATATCTCTTATCGGGCATTAAGACCCAGGGGCATTGGATTGTAATAACTGCGGATGCTAGATCGTTTGCGATGATTGGGATATGTTTTGAAAATATCACATCACCGCCTACCATACAGCGTGCTTCTCGTAGAAAGAAAAAAACTGTGATCAATGAATAACATGATGTAGAAGCTTACCATAGCGCTGGAACTTTTCGTTTGCCTAAGTGGGGTCCAAAAGATCTGTTTAACCGGTGCGTTTTAAAACCAAAGTCGACAGCGCCAATATGCCTTATGTCATATCGATCAAAAGAATGTGAAAATACAAAGCGAACAATTTGTTAAGCGCAGTTTGCTGTCTATTTATCTCGTGTCAAGTTGTTGTCTGGCTTCAGACCTGTGGTGATAATGCAGTAGCAGGTCAATTTTGGAACGTCTATCCTTGGGATTAGCTACTGTCAAGGCCTAGACAGATGTGTTGTCATAATCGGTGCTTAACTGCCATACAACCGTGAAAAAATAAGATCCTACAAGAAGAGTAAGAGCGTGAATCAAACAGTTACGGAATCCATAGAAGACAGAGTAAAAGCAAACTGGGATGAAGTGTCTATGCTCCAGGCATTCAACCAAGTTCCGTTAACGAGTAGAGCGACAAAAGTATGACAGCTTCCTTGCAGTTTTCACTGTCACGCATCAGAACAAGCTTTCCTCCTTAATCCACTTCACAACATACAAGCTTGAGCAAACACTACAAGCAGATGCTTAGTGCAAGACCACAGATGAACTCGGTTTCGAGACATATCCTGATGTGTAACCAGCGACTGCGATATCTGATCGCCGTAACCCCAGCCCGTAAAACGATCTTCGATGACTATGGATTGGTTACCAGTTACTTGTGTGCGACTATCTCCTCCTGGAGGATGAGTCGGCTTTAAAGAAGATTCTTGGGAATTTGGGTACAAAGCGGCGTCCTCAGCACCACTCCGCGTTTGTTCGAGCCAGCTTCTGTAGCCTTTGCACAACCAAGTGCGACCTGCAAGGCAGCAGGGAGTTGCCAAAAAGAGGTGGTGTACACCAACTAAACGTCTACCAGACTCTGTTCCAGGTTTTTCCTCAGGGTTTTCTCCCGAAGCCTTTCCAGCGATCGGGTATCCCGCAAGGCAGCGGGGGTTTAAAATCAGGGTTTTCCTTCCCTTAGATGAAATGCCCTCCCAGGCTAACAAGCTACATCTGCCCGAAGCAAACTGGTTTTCAGGCACCAGTCACTCGCCCTCGCCCCTTCTCCTGTTGGTAGAAGCAGTTCCGCCGGGCTCGGGGAGCCACTCGTGCGGGCCAGAAGCTGGACTTGGTTGTCAGAGGCTATTTGAGACGCGCGCCATATGGAATCATTTTATAAACAGTGGGAGCTTATCCCCACTGCCACCCAAGGCTATGACAACCTTTGGTTACCAGTTAAGATCGTTGACTGCTTATGCCACGTGACAAATTGCCTACGCTAATCGGGATGTGGCATCACCGAAAGAATCTGTTTCGGAAGTAAATGGTCCGGCATTCGTAAAACCTGACTTAGCCAGCGTCACCTGTGCATGTTGAATAGCACCCAGCTACTTTTGACAGGCTCGTCAGACTTGACCCATCAGCGCCGTCGCCACCATCCTCATCAAAGGCCGCGCTTAATCACCTGTTCACATTTTGAACCGCGTTGTCTTTCACGATTCACAGCAGATTATACGCATTATAATTTTCGCAACAGCCCCGTATATTTAGCCACGACGGAAACAGCACAAACCCAATCGTGGGATCTGGTCAAGATAAAAGTCGGATGAACTTTTCCCTGCGGATCGAGGTCATTATTGCTCACGAATTTTCGCCAAAAGAATTATTATCGGCTTGGTTACAAAAACTTGTTATCATATTACTCGATAGACCTGCCCCAACGGTCATGAAAGCATTATTACACAAATGACCTTGTCAAGTGATGTTTGGAATACCAGTCGTTATGTGTCGTCGTCTGTTTCATCAAGCTCAGACAAAGCATAGTCGAACACCTCACGAGGAACGAACGGGATCACAAAAAAGCGTCGACAACAATGAGATACAACTCACCTTGGTCAAATCGGTTAGTTCATTGTTCGAGTAGACGATAAACTCTCCGGACAAATCTCGACGTTGAACATGCAGTCCGTTGTAATCGATGATGAACGGAGTGTCCAAGCCGGGTTCAGGGAGTGGAGACGGAGTGTCACTGGACTTGCGAACAGCACCCCGCTTGGGACGGACAACATAGATTCGCTGTAGACTAGAACGGTGCATGTAAGTAGAACGAAGTTTAAAAACACACATGGAACGTGAACAAAGAACCGAAAATGCTTTACATAGTTTAAGCGATGTTTGGAGAATATGTTGTTTATATTTGTGACTACTCATGCGTGTCAAGCCCATCGAACTATTCACAAAGTTGATCACGACGGTCCATAATGGAAGCACTGGACTGGAGTTTCGCTCTTATTTGAGCGCATCAGCAGTGCATATCCTCCGCTTCGGGTGGGATTTGAACCCTCGACCATCACCATTGTAGTCCCACGCCTTAACGACCTGGGCTACCGTCTACCGTTTGGCCGATCGCAATTAAGCGTTTATGAACTGTTCTCCAGACTGGTACATTTGAGTAGCTTTGTTTGCCCGACCAGTTCAGAAGGAGCCAGCAACATCTGCTGTGGTCCCTCACAAGAGACACGGAGAATTGGGAAGCGGAACAACCGCCAAGAGATGATCAACCAGGAAACGTGAGCAAACCCCATACTTTGGTCGTTGCTAAGCGTATTGAGCGCTTGACCACGAATCACTTTGTGATTGTGTATTTGAACACCTCGGTTCGTTGTACGAAGCCTATTTAACAGTGGTATTTAAGTGAAAGTTTGTTTACCACTTATAAACTGTTTCGTGGCCCACTGAACCTGATCTTACTGTCTCCACATGATGACGGCAAACAGCCAGAAACCGGTAGTGGTGTGTAAGGGATGGGGATGTGAGCACCATAATACATTGGTGGTTTATAAGCGCCTCGAATAGTTGACCACGAATCACTATGTGATTCTGTGTTTGAACACCGTGGTTTATTCTACGAACCGTATGTAACAGTGGCATTCGAGTAAAACTTTGTTTACCACTTATACACTGTTTGGAGGCCCACTGAACCTGATCTTACGTTCGTCTGTTGATGATGGCAAACAGCCAGAAACTAGTTGTGACGAGGATGTGAGCAGCACCTCTCGCTAAACACGGAGATTGACAAGCGGATCGGCAGAGTTGCTGCCATTTGGCCCTGTTTGAACTCTTGCGTCTGGGACAACCTCAGATTGACCGTGAAGACAAAGATGATGGCATACAGCGCGTGCGTACTAAATGCTTTACGATGAGGCAATGAAACCTGGAACATCCACGCACAACCTGAGCGGAATGCATTCCTTTTAAGCAGCATTCACCGTATCTTGAACGTATCGCGGATGGTATGCATGTATGAAAGCACAAGCCTGATCCAGGCAAAGTGTTGGTTAGTCATTCGAAGTTGTGAAACATGAAACTATTATGCACTTGATTCGAATTGTAATTGACAATCAAGGAAACGTCCCAAGTTGAGCGACGCGCAAAATCCCCAGGTATATCAGAACCCAAAGCAGTGCTGTATTGAGACAATCAAATATAGTAAAAACATACCTCAATTATTGGGGTTAACCGGGTTAAAATCCGTGTCAATGTCAAAACAATATCGGGTACGTACCAAGTTATGTAAACGAGTCAAAATGAAAGCTAAGTTCAAATGTCCGAACGTCCCACGCGATCGAGATTACGACAAATGGTGGGCGCAGCAAATCAAGGTCAAAATAAGCAAAAGGCTCCATAAAGCGATAGGGCATTGACAGGTCAGTGTGGAAGATGATATTGACGGAACAGAAAGAAACAACACTAGTCGACATCGACCGAAGGAAGCCAACTGCAACAAACCCACCCAAACCAAGACAGACTAGCATCCTTTTGCGGTGTATTTAAATCGGCCGCGCATAAAATTAATCCCTCCACACGTTTTTTTCGTTGAATGTTAACAATATCTGTGGGCTAAATTCATCATTCGTCCGTATCAACTGAGGTCAATTTTGGACGAATTACAAGATACCGGGAATTGTTGTTAAACGTTTCTTCCAAAAATTTCGGTTACAGCATTTGCTAATAAACTGGATCATATGTGGAAATTATCAATCCAGACGGATAAGAAACATCGTTCAGTCTACAAATTGTAACTTGATGTCGGGACCTGCTCGAGATTATGTTAAATTTTTTGGTGAAGTTATTGTAACTGTTGAAAATTCGTGTATACGAATAAAGCCAATTTCTTCTTCTTCTGTCGAATGTGTGAAATCAAACTTGGAGTTCAGCACTGGCCTTGATGAGGAAATAAAAATATCAAATGGCACAGTAAGACAACCCCCACCCTCATCATTCACAGTTCCAACAAGACTTAAGCAATGTCAGGAGAAGGAAGAATACTTCACCGGCGACCGTAAATATGTATGTACGGAAAGCAGAACGGAAGCACATGACCGGTTTCGCGGTTATTGCCGCTCATCAGGTATGCGTATGCGTGACGTGACATTCGAACGCCGTTCTGACTTCTGTGCTAAACCCAATTATTTGCGATTTCGAGGATAAATCCTCATTTGCAAATTGAAATTTTAGCTTTTATATGGGGACTAATCTAAGTCTCACAGTTGGTGCAATGTAGCACCGATAACTGTTTGGAATATTTTTGTAACATTCCAATAACAGCATGATGGTTAATTTTTGATTAAAGCCAGATTTTTATTAATAAGTAGTATATGACGTTCAATTTGCAAATGAGGATTTATCCTCTAATTCGCAAATAAATGGGTTTAACACAAAGTCAGAACGGCGTTCGAATGTCAGGTCACGGATACGCAAACCTGATGAGCGGCAATAACCGCGAAACCGGTCGTGTGCTTCTGTCCTGCTTTTCGAACGTCATATACTACTTATTAATAAAAATCTGGCTTTAAACAAAAACTACCATCTTGCTGTTATTGGAATGTTGCAAAAATATTCCAAACAGTTATCGGTGCTGTCATTTCCTCAACTGCGGTACTTAGATGGGTGCTTAGATAAAAAGCCTAAGTTTCAATTTGCAAATGAGGATTTATCATCGAATTCGCAAATGTATGTACGGAATCACAAGCCGGATCCAGCAGTCATGATCATCATCAAATCATCATCACAGACGCATACACTGGTAAGCGCGTACCGAAGCTTACTGATATACAACCATGGGAGAGTAAAATCCTAAAGGGCGAAGTGGGACTTAATAGCTACGGCTTCTATAGAGAGTAAGCACAACCAAACTGGGAAAGGTGCCTACACCTCGACTGAAACTACAGTCAAATAAGTTTTCGTGAACGAGTAGAGCGACATCAGAGAGGTGCCGAACAGTCATACACTGCAAGCGGGCACATATACTGTAAAGCTCAGGGAACTGATTGTGCGACCGAGTTAAATCTAGCAAATCGAGGAGGAGGTAAACAGTGCCTGGATGAATCACATACCGCGGTTCGACTGGAAGAGGAACACTAAAGTGTTCACTGCTGCCAATTTCTACCATACGAGCGAGATCGGCCGCCCAAGGACCAGCTGCATTGACTACGTTAGCGAATTTGATCTTCTTGTTGGGACCATCGGACAGAGAAACCTGAATAATAACATGGCAAAGATACAAAAGACGACCAACATACGCGAAGAAGGGAGGGGAGGGGGTGAGTTATAACGTGGAAGCGCTGGAACAACTAAATGAGAGCTCAGTAGGCCCATTAAAGAATGCCGACAACCAGAATGCTTTAAGAACGAAACCTATTTGCACACGCATGCCTGGCTAGGGACAACACGTTTCTTAGTGATGCAGACTACAAGCTGTCGAAGACTAGAGAAAGCATATGCGACAAAATGTCATTAGTTCAACAAGATTTCCACATTAACGTAAGTGTTTGGTAACTAGAAGATTGCCAAGAACACGAAAGAACGAATTAAAACAACGAAAGGAAAGCAACAACTGTTTAGAACGCACCGGGTTCCAATCGCGAGCTCATCGTAACGTTACCGGTACCGATGTGCAATCGTGCAGCATTTCTGTGCTGTGCGGCTAACATCGTGCTAAATTGATTGGCCAACGGTAGTGAGCTGCATGCTGAAACAGTCTGAAGTCTCACTACCATTTCCTGTTCTAGGCCTGGGCAACCGGACAGTATCTTAGCCCACGTGCAGTCTCTGACTGTGCGGCACTTTGCCTGGATCAGGATTGTGATTTCATACCATCATACCATACCATACCGGCACCGACATTGTTTTTTATTAGTTTCTAGACATTGAGAATCTCATTTCAGCACAACTATGTTTAACTACACGAAGCATCTTCAAGACCAAAAGCAGGAGAATTTTCGTACAGTATTACTTCAAAAATCACTCTGAATCTAAGTAGCGATGCGGAGTAAACAGTGACAGAGAAAGCTCGGTTTACACAACGTGAATGTTTGAATACAGCGAAAGTAAACCAAGAGGCAGTGAAGCACAGTAACGTTCATGACAGACCTCCTCCTCATCAAGGATGGCATTACACCGGTAGCATGCTTAACTGGCATACAAACATGAAAAAATAAATTCCTAAAAGATAGGGAAGGGGGGCTTGAGACTGGGACGAGGTGCCTACACTGAGAATGCAACAAACATTCAATCAAGGTTTGTGAACGGATAAAGAGACATCAGCATGACGGCTTTCACTGCCACTCTACTTCACAAAATACAAGGTTAAGCAAGCAATTTAAAAAAGAGCCTGCTGCAAGACTGCCTCTGAAAACGGTTTCGAGGCATATCCTGAAGCGTGTTTAGAGAAGGGTCACAGGCAGTTTGTCTAGATTATTCAGCGACGCAAACAAGATATGAAAGTTCTTGGCATTGACCCAACGGGTTGGAAAGAACGTGTTCTTGACCTCTCATTTCGGAAGCAGTGTGTAAAACGTCATCTCCAAGCGGGGAAAAGCAGATATTGCTATCTGCAACTGAACGCTAAAACACGCCGCCAGCGTGTAACTGGTATGATATGGCATGAAAGCACAAGCCTGATCCAGGCAAAGTGCCGCACAGTCACATACTTTACGCGGGCTAAGATACTGTCAGGTTGCCCAGGCCTAGACAGTTATGAGGAAGAAAATAGAACAGGAAATGGTAGTGAGACTCCGGCCTGCGGCTCACTACCTCTGACCAATCAATTTAGCACGGTGTTCGCCGCACATCACCTATAATTTTGAATCTAGCCAGCGTGTAACTGCCGAGTGCTGCCTATTGCCGTGAGCGCTGCGGGAGAGATAGTTTCTCTGTGGGGCATGATACCATCATGCGCTTGTGATGTACATCCATGGTCGACATCGACCGAGGAAGGCTAACAACCTAATCCCAGTTCTAACATATGGAAGCAGATTTAAAAAAGCTACAATCTCTTGCTGACCACAAACACTCCTGGTAATCGTTTATGGAGTGGACGACGAAAGTCGAAAGCTGGATGTATGAGTGAATGCACACTAAATAATCAAGTGAGTAACTAGAAATTCCTCGATGTAGAAGCACTGATAAATCAACAGACGCTGTGAGAGCAGGTGCCGATGACACTGGAAGTTCGAGACATCGGGAAGCACATCTGATGTAAATGTACAAAGTCCAACAGTACTACAGTCGACTAGCCCGCGGACTGTAGATCGGCTGTAATGTAGAATGTGCAGTCCGTAAAAAAACTTTTGGCAATGTCATATGCTGGGGTGCAAGGTAGATAGGACGTTCAAGTTTCAATCCGTCAGTCCAGGCTTAAATCCCACATTTTGGGAAACCTGCTTAGCCAAGATCCCAAACATACCCAGGTGTAAACGCATCATCATCATGGAGTACAAGTCTGGAGACAGACACAGTGCAAAGCAACACAAAGCAGATAAGAAAGCGGGTAAGCGAAATATACAAACGTACGAAAAGCAGCATGTTTATGTCGTTTCACTGCATGCGATTGTGTGATTTTTTGTATCAAGTATAATAAGACGATATAGGATTGAAAACAATATGACACACATAATACACTGACATCGGTTTGCAGCCATATAGTGTAAGAGTTCCAATTAACGAATAGATGGAGCTTTTGGACCCCACCCAGGCAAACGAATACGTCCTCCTACGGAGAGTTTATTCATCCCATGTGGCCATGTCATGGACTGGCCACTCGGTCGTTTCTCACAGCCTCTACCATCGTAAACAACAGCGAGCATCAGGTGCGAACATGCGCCAACAATAGATGAAAAAATAACTGCACAGCCTATCACCCAATTCAGTGGATGAAATCACAGCACCGGTACCTCTTCTTTCTAAAGCAACCGGAGACAAGCACCCGCTTGCTAAGAAATACAACTGTCATAAATTAATAAACAAGATATTCAATAAAGTGAAGCGGAAATCAACAAATTCGAGAACGCACCACGGCGGTCCGCATAGGTTTCAAGGTCATGGCAGGCCTCTCGGGCATATCCAACTGCCGCATGGTCATGGGTAAATTGAAAGGTTCGAAATCGAGCACTTCACCCACGACAAAGTTAACACCCAACGAACTGCACTTGGTGTGGAGAGCCCGCAACAATAGGCCTGGGTCGAACCAACCTTCATTTTCAAAGCCTAAGAATGGTACCGAAAAAAAGATTTGAATTAGACCGATGTGTTGTAACAACAGGAACTGAGTAATGCATATGCACAACATATTGTCTCGTCACACAAAGCACATTCGCTTCAGCGGGACATCGAGCGAAGGATGCCAAGGATAACAAAAACAACAATTAATTAATGAGGACATGGTCAGTATTGTTGAAAATAGGTGGTCTATTAATTGATCTAACTGTCAGGTGGTAAAATCAGCAGTTTAGGGGATATTAATTGGTTATCACCCGATTAATAAGAAAGCTAAGCTGCGGATTAGCACCAAGATATTGCAATCCAGACAGAAGCAAGCGCAAACTGATTGACTGAAAGAAACTGATGGCATACAGTGGATATGCATCAAATGTCTTACTGCGTGTCAGCGAAACGTGGACGACACACACGGCACAAGAAAGAGAGCCAGACCCTTTAGACCCAACGTGCATGAACAAAAGAACCAATGGAGAATTGTTCTTTAAAGTCGATCCCCAATGAAGGTAAACGCTGGCTCGAAAATGTCGCCTACATTGGATGGTTTCTGACTACAAAATAGAAAACGTTTACATTGTTGTCAGCTGTGCAACAGATACCATGGCGACAGTTTTGGTTGGGTTTGAAGCTCCGACGTTACGTGAAGAGCACATCCAGCGTCTCCAAATATCCAACAACCGCTGTCTATGCAATATATTGGAACCTAGCTGTTACTGACGTATACGCAACGATACTCTCTGTAATAAGCTTATTGGTAGTAATGTTGATACAGAAAGGCAGATCAACTTTCAAAGTTCATGCTGGTTGGGTAACGCTTTACGGATGACAGACCACCGAATTCTGAAACGGATTCTTTTTGCAATGCAACATCTTAATTGGCGTAAACCCTATATAGCAACCTCTCTGAAGTCGGTAGAGTTCGTCGTTTTTCTGTCTGAGGTCCCTGCAATATGATATTACAGTGGCAAGTTACAAAACCATGATCAGTGGCGGTCTTTCTGTAAGCGTCATCTTGTATGGCGAGGAAGCTGTCATGTTGATGTCGCTCTATTCGTTAACGAAATTTGATTGAATGATTTTTTCGTTCGAGACGTAGGCACTTCATCCTATCGTGGTTGTGCTTACTCTTCCATAGATCATGCAGCTTTTTAACTCCCACCCCACCCACCTTTTTAGAATTTTATTGTATTATAATTATATGACAGTTTGACACTCGGTATGTGCAATTGATGCAATGATGATGATGGTATGGTATGAAAGCACAAGCCTGATCCAGGCAAAGTGCCGCAAATTCAGAGACTTCATGTGCGCTAAGATACTGTCAGGTGGCCCAGGTCTAGACAGATATGAGAAAGGAAATAGAAATGGTAGTGAGACTCCAGCGTGTTTTAGCATGCAGCTCACTACCGATGGCCAGTCTCACGTCCATTATCAATTGGAGCAGCTTGGCAGAAAACACAAGCCTGATCTAGACAAAGTGCCGCACAGTCAGAGACTGCACGTGGCCAGGCCTAGAATTGAGAGATTTTACTATCGAATCGGACTAGACAAGCATGTAAGCGTTGTGGAATATCAGGACAAAATTCTCGAAAACGCGACAATAAAAACAAAGGGAAGACGATTGTATCGCATGATGCTAGGACATACGTGTAAAAATGCGTGAGTACAAACGTAAGCATATAAGAAAACGTGCCATTCATAATATACCAATACGAACCAACATTTGATATCACAAAGAGAGTACATCTATGCCGTATATCTATATTGTAGGCCTAACAACATGTTAAATAGAATGTCAATAGTAACAAACCACACGCGAGAATACAACGTAGTCTAACGATCACGATCAATATCTTACATATCTATGCTGACCATTTCTGCTTCTATTTTTTTCTGATAACTGTCTAGGCCTGGGCAACCTGACAGTATCATAGCCCACGTGCAGTCTGTGACTGTGCGGCACTTTGCCTGGATCAGGCATGTGTCTTCATACATACATACATATATACATGTAGGCCAATGCAACCTGACAATATCTCAACCCACATGGAGGCGCAGTACTGCCAAACTTCAGGCGAATGATTTTATACAACACCGATCATCATCATCATCATGAAGCACAAGTCTGGAGCCAGAAAAAGTGCCAAGCAATATGAAGCAGGAAAAGCAGATAAGCAAGCGCGTGGAAAAGGGAAAGCAGACAAGCGGAATACGCAAAAGCAAATGCACAAAAAGCAGCTTGTTTTTGTAGTTTCACTGCATGCGATTTTTCGGGTTTTTTTGTTTTGTTTTTTTTATGTAAAATAATACCGAATAAAAAATTATGACACACATAATAAAATACACTGGCGCCACTGACTTCGGTTTGTAGCCATATCGCGTAAGGTTTCCAGCCAACTATTTGGTGGAGCTTTTGGACCCCACCCAGGCAAACGAATACGCCCAACTGAGCCTAGCGCTACGGTGAGTTTCTTCATCCCAACGCGCCACGTCATGGACTGGCCACCCTATCTTTTCTCCCAGCTTCTGTCAGGCTCTGCGAATAAGGCGCGGTACGGTAAACGGTGAGTAGGCATTCTTAATACATGTCCCAATCATCGCAAGCTAGCAAGCATCAGCATTTCTCTCAGTCCGTGGCCACCTGGTCCTAACACCCGCTTGCAGACATCTATATTTGTAACACGATGCTGCCACCGAATGCGAGCAATTCTACGCAGGCAACGGGTATCAAAAACATAAAGCCGACGGACATCTTCCGCTCGGATAGACCAGGTTTCGCAGCCATAAAGGAGTGTAGCACGCACCACTGCGTTGTACACTCGGCCTTTAGTATGGAGTGAAACATCGCGTCGACGCCACAGGTGGCGAACGTTAGCAAACGCTGCACCCGCTTTGCGAACACGATGTGAGATCTCGTCCTCGACACAACCTCCAGCGGAGATACAACTG
>JACCGJ010008005.1:0-14015 GCA_013407085.1 Atriophallophorus winterbourni
GTCTTTACAAGACGACCGTGCCAACAAGTATACCATGAAGAGGGTACATGATGAAAGAAAAATGTAGGTTCCATGGTTCTTGTTGAAGGCGACATACTACACGGTTGCCAACGCCGAAGAAGGGGGTTGGCTTAGGGGACCCCACCCGGAGCCTTTGACTCAAAAGTTTACCCGCAAGGCAGCGGTTTTTTTCCTTCACGAGAGCCGGGGACCATTTTGAGGGTTCTTGCGCCTCTCTTGAAGTGTTTCGGCGATTGCTCGAGTACGCCTCTCTAGCATTTACACGACCAGGTGCAACCTGCAAGGCAGCAACGATTTTTCCTCAGGGTTCATTCACGAAGCCTTTCCCGCAATCGGGTATGCCGCAAGGCAGCGGAGGTTTGGAATAAGGGTTTTCCTTCCCTTAGATGGACTGCCCTCCCAGGCTGACGAGCTCCATCTACCCGGAGCAAACTGGTTTTGAGGCGCCAGTCATCCGCCTTCGCCCCTTCTCCTGTCAGTAGAAGCAGTTCCGCCCCGTGCAGGCAGGAGCTGGGCTTTGGTTGTCAGTGGCTGTTTTAGACGCACGCCATATGGAGCATTTTATAGATCAGTGGGATCTCATTCCCCACTGCCGCCCTCCGGCTTGTGCAACCTGGGAACCCGTAATGATAAATGCATCCAAGCGTTCGGGTGCTTTTCGAATCAGAATTATGAGGATAGATAATACAGATACATTTATAACTTGTTATAAAGAAACCGAAAAAGTGTGTCAACTTTGAGAAAAATTCGCAGATTAACCACAAACGACGGGTGTACCAGAATGGACACAGTCCAAAGCTACGCAAGGAGTGTGCCGTTGATATCGCCAAGATCTTTGGAACCATTATCATCAACAGATCGGTTTTCGGTTGAAGAATGTAGTAGACTGACCACTACAATAATGTTCCCAAGAATGTAGGAGAAAAAGTACAGGAGATGGAATATTTATCGCGGTAGCCAAAACGTGCACGAAGGTACAGCGGAGCAATCACGGAACACGAATCAGCGGCAAGTGTACATCAAGGTCAATTGTTAGGTACAGCAAAACAATGTTGTTACACAGCCCCCTTCCAAGAAGTCTGGCCAGGGGATACTTCTGATCAGGAATTGACATTTGAACGGGCCAAGCGGTGTCAGGTCGTTCCAGGCTGGAACATAGTCTCTCAGCAACCAGTCACTTCGAAGTCAGCCAAGGCACTTGATCTGCGTGGGTCGATTGTCGAAGGTGACCAGGGTAGGATACACGAAAACCGATAAGTACTAAGCCGAGTCACGTCTCACATGGAGTGAACGTGCTGCCGGAGCCGAATCACATGAGGTGAACGTGCTGCTAGCGGGAATCGCCCGTCTGGCATGGTCTTAGTATGAACCCAGTAGGAGCAGATGTAGGCACATCAGTAGGCTTGACAACGAAGAACCAGATGCTTCGAAGACATAGTCCCTGCTGAGAAGTTCCTGCACATCCAGGGTTGATGGCAAACGGCCTCGCCTGGAGAAAACTGAGTGGCGTGTAGTCGGGCTGGTAAGGACCTTGTCTGATAGGTTTCGTGTTGGGCGTGTGTGCTCATCGTCTGGGTTACCAGGTAGAATGGCGACAAGCGGCGGCGATCAGTGGGTGGCGCGTGCCACGGTTTCCATAGCGGGAGGTGCATGTGTACCGTAAGGGATACATGAAGGATGCGTGTTCTGTGATTGCTCCGCTGTACCTTCGTGTACAGCAAATTGGACTGACCACTACATATTGGTGAGCCCGACGTGATGCACCAATCCTTCGTGTACTACAATTGGTGAGCCCAATATCCAAGCACCATTCGCTAATTATTTTTCCGGTACGTCATTTTTTTCTTGATTTACATCGGCGTTATTTCAGGTTAGTACTTTTACCTCCTTTCATCACGTCGGGCTCACCAATTTGTAGTAGACTGACCACTACAATAATGTTCCCAAGAATGTAGGAGAAAAAGCACAGGAGATGGAAGATTTATCGCGGTATCCAAAACGTGCAAGAAGGTACATCGGAAGCAATCACGCAACACGAATCAACGGGAAGTGTACATCAAGGTCAATTGTTAGGTACAGTAAAACAATGTTGTTACAAGACTAATGTGATAATTACCGAGCGCGAATCTCAAATCACTCATTGCAATATTTGCTGGGGTATACGATAAAAAATGGGTGCACCTATTCGCCATCATACGGTAGCATTGATTACGTAGTGAGTAGCCAGCATGCAAATTGAAGAACCGACTTCTCGTAGTGTTCCACAGAGAACGAATATTACATGGCAGCGTAATCGGTACAGACATCATATTTATTTCAGTCTTTCGTAAAAATACGTTCCATCCATCAGGGTGTTTTCGTGGTTTACTTATTGATGGCCCGATAACGGATTTTAGTGTTGAAATCAAGTTCAGCAACTTCTTCTTTTAGAGAGTTACCTTAAAGGGCGTGATAAACGCTTGAATGGGCTTGGTCCTTTAGCTAGCTGTCGGATATCATAACAGGATTAGTCCTGATAATTTATATAGACTATCAGTTACCGTACATTGCATCAGTGAGTACCAATCTGGAGTTTAACCATTGCAGGATGGGAAACGATCAAAATACGAACTACAACACTTACTGAGTGGTCATTACCAACTGGCCAAACGGTTTCCAATTGTGACTTAAGTAATACAAATATGTATTATCATGCATCTTCATCACAAAGACCCCACAGCTGACTTCACACAGTTTATACACATCAGGCAGGGACAGTGCGACCAGGAAGAATGTTAAACAAACTTTGAACTTGTATGCAACTGATTGAACAGGTTGTTCGTGCCAGCTTTATCCAACAGTGGCTTACAAATTCATACCGTGTGAGTTAAGAACTGGTCATAACTTTCTGGAAAGTGATTGAAAACAGTTAGAATGAACGAACGGTTAGAAGATTCTTGTTTCCCCGTTGATTCATGGCGGTAAACAATAAAACGGAGCGCGATGTGGAATCACAAGACCACCACAGAATCTACCCTTTCGAGAAACATTGACGGGAAACTTTAATACCGAACATGCTCATATGTAACAACCACTTTATTCATAGTGGCACCCGAAGCGTCCATAAAACGTGAACAAAACATTCGGGCAACGATTGTCTATGAGTGTTTGAGCACCAAGAACAGCGGCTGGTTAATTCAGGAAAGTGATTCGTCCTGACAGACACAAGATAACGACGATGAAGGACGGGATTTATAAATCTACAGAATCTATAGACGACTAAGCACAGACAGATTCCAAAGGTTGTCATAGCCAGGGGTGACAGTGGAGATAAGCTCCCACTGTATAGAAAATGTTCCCATATGGCGCGCGTCTCAAATGGCCTCTGACAACTAAGTCCAGCTTCTGGCCTGCATGAGTGGCTCTTTGAGCCCGACGGAACTGCTTCTACCAACAGGAGAAGGGGCGAGGGCGAGTGACTGGCACCTGAAAACCAGTTTGCTTCGGGCAGATGCAGTTCGTTAGCCTGGGAGGGCATTTCATCTAAGCGAAGGAAAACCCGGATTTTAAACCTCCGCTGCCTTGCGGGATACCCGATCGCGGGAAAGGCTTCGGGAGAAAACCCTAAGGAAAAACCTGGAACAGAGTCTGGTAGACCACCTCTTTGTGGCAACTCCCTGCTGCCTTGCAGGTCGCACTTGGTTGTGCAAAGGCAAGAGAAGCTGACTCGAACAAATGCCGAGTGGTGCTGGGGACGCCGCTATGTACCCAAATTCGTAAGACCCTTCATTGAAACCGACTCATCCTCCAGGAGGAGATAATCACACAAAACTAAAAAAGTAAAGTAAGCACAGACACACTGAGATGAGGTGTTTACACATCGAATGACACACGCATTTAATCAAGCGATGTGAACGAGTAGAGCGACATCAACATGGCAGCTTCCTTGCGGCTTCTGCGTCGCGCACAACAAACATTCCACACCGATTCACTTGACACCATAAAGGACGAATCAAACACTTCAAGAAGAGGTCTATAACAAGACCGCCCCGGAGAAAAATCTCAGAATATAAGTAGTCAATGTCGAGTCTAATCACGCGGATCACTCAACATTCAGCAAATGAAGTTGCCCAGACCTTCATCTGATTGAACTGAATCGCACTCTGGTCACTAATACAACGACATCATTACGGGTGAATAATTGAAAGAGATGTATGTATGTATGTATGAAAGCACAAGCCTGATCCAGACAAAGTGCCGCACAGTCGACGACTGCACGTGGGCTAAGATACTGTCAGGTTGCCCAGGCCTAGACAGAGAAGGTGAACTCTATCAATTGGCAGAGCAAGGTCGGTCACCACTGGGTTGAATCCTTAGGAGTTTGAAGGAATCGACAGACACCAAATGAAAATTGAGGGTTATGGCTATAGAGAGAAAACACTAATGCAATTTATTACCGGAATTCAAATGCAATATGTAAATAACACGTAGCATAGTACTACCAAGCAGACGCAGTCATAATACGAAAACGTTTTTGGAAAGCACACTATCATGA
The DNA here is from genome assembly GCA_013407085.1 of Atriophallophorus winterbourni. Classification (NCBI taxonomy): domain Eukaryota; kingdom Metazoa; phylum Platyhelminthes; class Trematoda; order Plagiorchiida; family Microphallidae; genus Atriophallophorus; species Atriophallophorus winterbourni. The sequence continues at coordinate 4,556 of JACCGJ010008005.1, forward strand.
CCTTTTCAATATATATATATATATATTTACACAATCATTTAAAAATGAAAAAGTGCCACCCGGCAATGCACGAGAAAAAGAAGGAAAGAAAAAAAGGTACAATACGAGGGGGAATTTTTTTGTCCATTGTTCCACATGTCGATTTTTTGATTTTTTTTTGTTTTTTTTTACAAAGTTGAGGGGGGAACACAAAATAGAATGCACTCTCTCCACTGTTGCCGGTTCTCAGCCATCGTCGACAGCGTGTCAAGCCACAGACACTCACTATCCCTTGGACCCCACCCAGGAAGCCGCGTTCGTCCGACCCGAGCTAAACCCGACGTCAAGCGTTTTAAGGCCTTCTTCCAGGTCAGCGGTTGTCCACCTGAACACCGCCGCCAGCCTGGGCCAACCGACACACGCAGCGCGCGGAAGGGTAGGCGCTCAGGCTTCATTCTCAAGACATGCCCTAGCCAGCGGAGACGGGAACGGTCGATCAGGTCTCGTAGCATCAGGCTGTCCCCACCTAGAACACGGTGCCTCACTTCAACGTTGCTAGTGCGGTGTTGCCACCACACTCGTGCAAGCCTCCGTAAACATCGATGTTCAAACACCTCCAAGCGCCGGAGCTCCTCTGCGCGAACTGCCCAGCTCTCGCACCCGTAAAGCAAGACCGACCTGACTGAGGCCAGGTAAACTCTCCCCTTGAGTCTCAAACTCACGTCAGACCGCTTCCAGAGATGACCTAAACTAGTGAACGCGAAGCGAGCTCTCGCAATGCGAGAGCCGATCTCACTTTCCAGCCCTCCTCCCGCCGTGATGCAGCTACCAAGATAGGTGAACTGTTCCACACAGTCCAGACTGAGGTCATCGACCGTCAGAGTGGGCTGCAACCCCTCCCAATCTTGAAGAAGAACCTTACACTTAGTTGGAGCTAAGTGCAATCCGTACCTAGACGCCTCCAATGCTAGCTGGTTCAGGGCATTCTGTAGGAACACCGGATCATCACCAAGCAAAGCAATGTCATCGGCATAATCAAGGTCAGTGACACGGTTACCTGGAAGTAGCTCGATCCCACCCTCAGTGAAGCTACGGAGAGCATTCTGGAGGACATCCTCGATCGCAAAGTTGAACAAGAATGGGGACAGCGGACAGCCCTGGCGCACGCCACTGGTTGTGAGGAACGCCGGCGATAGGCTGCCGTAGACCCTGACCCTCCCTGATGAATGAGAATAGAGCTCCTTCAAGATGGCGACATACTTAGGAGGGATGCCACTCCTAAGCAAGCAGTTCCAAAGAGTAGTTCTGTCCACCGAGTCGAACGCGGCCCGGATGTCCAGAAAAGCTACGATGGTTGGTCGCCGGTACAGGTGTCTGTGCTCTAATAACTGTCGCAGGACAAAAAGCTGATCCACGCATCCTCGCCCCGGGCGGAATCCAGCCTGTTCCTCACGGCAACGTAACTCCCGAATGGGCGATAGCCGACGAAGGAGGATGGAAACCAGGAGTTTAGACGCGACAGGAGTCAGGGATATCCCACGATGATTGGAACACAGATTCCGTGCGCCCTTCTTAAAGATTGGGATAACCGTCGATTCACCCCATGACGCCGGGACCCGCTCCTCAGCCCATACTTTGGTAAACAAATCACGTAACTCCGCTGCCACAAAATCACCTCCCTCCGTAGCAAAGATGCTTGACAGATTGGAAGGTTTAGGATTATACTGCTAGGATGATAAATGATGACGGAAAGATCGCAAATTTAGCGAGACAAAATTACATGGAATTTCAAGCTGATTAAAACTTCTATGCGCATTAAACTGAGCATATATGTTCAAGCTTATGCTCTAACAACTCCGCCAAGGACGTCCCAAGCCCGTCTGAAGAAAGGAGGAGGTTGGGCTTAGGGCTAGCAACCCTATCCCGTAAAACATACTTTCTACAGAACGATGACACAGATCCGTGGTTCGCGCATGCCTCAGGATGGATCCCAGTTCGCATACGAAGGTAGCCATGCACTTGCATCCGCAAGTTACGAAAAGGGTGACGCCCAATGAAACTTGCGCAGAATCGTTGGAACGCGAACCACATGCACAGGCTTCACGTGCAGACGGCAAAGGAAGCAGCGACAGACCGAACCCTGGCGTGAATTTTGACTTCGCCCATGTGCCCCCGGCACGAGAGGACTGAATGAATGAATAATGATGCGCTAACATCACAACCGAGCTCAGATCGTCGTTGGTGTGTGCTCGGGCGCTGGAAATGCAGCATCTCAGGATTTTCGTCAGGATCATGGGTTTAATCCATGTTACCTTTTACGAAGGGTTGGTCGTACCAACAATTATTCGACAGTGGCATGGAAGTTCAAACTGCGCGTAGTTCATACCCTGTTTATCACTTCTCAACTGCGAATCCTGATCCTGATGAAACTGGTCATGGGGTGTGTGCGATGGAAATGCATGCAAATGAGGATCTTTGTTTAGACGGCTATACGCTGAAATCCTACAGTCATCCATGGGGGACTTTTGGAATAAAAACGGTCAAGTCAAAGGCGAGTGAGTAAAGTTGACTTACCACGGTGGTTGAGCAGGCAGCTGTTACAATCAACACAGATACGATTGTGGCGCCAACACAGAGAGCGTTGAAACGTGAGCCCGTTGACCACTGTGAATGAGAGTGTGGGATGTTACAACCGCGTAAGAGAATCGAGGGAAACAAACAACAACAGTCAAGATATCACACGAGAGGGGTATCGAAGGAGATCGCCGAGGTTGGCGATAGCTTTTCCGGTTCATCCTTGAAGTGAGCTACAAACGTGGCGAGGTCTCATCAGAAACAGGATTGGGAAACGGTGACAAAACAGCTGATTGTGTGCATGAGGGTTTTCAAGAACGCCTCAGTTCAAATGAAAAAGTGCTCATGTCCCCAGCACTGACACGATCCACCTGTCTTGCTCTTGTTAACCTGGTCTTTTCATACTCAAAGTATGGTGTCTAGTCATGATTCGGTGTTGTTGTTGGCCTGCTTCGGTCGATGTAGACCATGGACGTACATCACAATCGCATGAGTTTCATGTTTAACAGCTTTTGGAATGACTAAACAGTCCGATTCGGGAGGAACAATCTCTCCCGCAGCGCTTGCAACGATAAGCAGAAATCGGTTGTAGGGCGTCAGTTGCACGCCGGCTGCGTGATCTGCGTTCATCGGCCAAGAGCTGTATCTGCTCCTCCCCAGCTTGCAGACGACGCTTTATACAAGGCCTCCAATGTGAGCGGTTAAAAGCAAATTGTACCCAACTCGCGGGACCAATGCCAAGAGCTTTCATATCTCTTTTGCAAACGCCTTTGTACCGTAAGTGCGGTCTGCCTAATGATTCGGTGTATTTTTGAGATATAAGGTAGCTTGCAGGCGAAGCAGACCCGCGTTGTCAAAAGAACCATCAGAAAATCCACGACCGGTTTGTGTCACTGCACGCATCAAGCAAGGACAGAACAACCAAGTTTGGAGTGCCTCGAAAAACGGGAGCTTCGTTTCCGAAATACAATCTCAGATTTATCGATTCGTGGAAATTGGTGAGGTGAAATATGCTCCCATAAAGCATGATTTCTCGTCATACCAATATCCTCGGTTCGAGAAGTGGCTTTTGCTAGCATCGTAATACTCCCAGAAAGAGCTAGAACAAATGGATATATCGATGGGAATGATCGCTACACACGCATGACAAGGGATTCGAATAATGCGATGATAGCAGACCAGTAAGATTGTTGACTTACCAACAAACGTTTAATCAGTGTTCCGACAACGGAAACAAAAGCGAACCACAGAAGGACACAGGCAAAGGTGAATAAAAGCCAGAAAGACCTGGAAAGGAACGGTAAGTGTGGAGGATGTACGACTCGTTTGCACAAAACTTACGATGAAAGAAAACAACAGAAAATATTGTTGTCAGGGGAGTTCAAGGATTTGTGGTTAAAAGTTAACACTTCACAACACCACGGTATGAATGAAAATGTGAAAAATATATAGTATATCACAGGTAAGGTTCACGAATGACGTTCGTTTGCATATATAATTCCAATTTCGTTTTAAACACCACCAGGCAAAGAGAGTCCACCACACGTTGAGGTAGGGAGTTCCGAAAGAATAGGTCAAAAAATGGCACCGACAATCAATACGTGAACTTGAGATGTAAAGGGATAAGGTATGTCCACGAGTCATGTTCTCATCACACTTTTGAAACAAGTGTCTTTGTGGATGTCCTACGGTTGACACAATTCTATAGATAAAAATAATATCGCGCCGTATTTTCCCAGACTCACGTTTTTGCTCTGTGATAACTTTGTTCAAAGAGAGCAATATCTGTTCACACCCAAGGAGCCCAGACCTCTACCGCAAACTCCATCGTAGGGCGACGATGGACGTTCATTATTCTTGGTAACATTACCAGAGAGAATCTTCGGTGTTCAATGTTTGGTAGTGGTGGCATGGTAGTAAGACGTTAGGTGTTGATGGGTGATATTGTACACTGAAAAGTGTTAACAAGGACCTCTCGCTCGGATGACATCCAAAACACACACACCCCGGTATCATACAAAAGCAGCAAGTGACGAAAAGACTGACAAACACAGTCGCAAACCCGCAAGAATTGAGAGAGAGAGAGATAATGGTTTGAGTGACAACCTGATGGAAACAAAGCCGGTCAAACGAGGTCACGGGGTGAAGGGGAACCCGTTATACATCAGATCAAGGTGACAGCCATGCTGAGAATAGCGTTGTGGTGACGGGGGAAATGCAAATATAAGATACGCGATTGTGTATTTATTCTTTGTCGTGTGCGTGATGAACACTCTGACCAATGGGCGTTCTCTTGCCTTGTGCGAATCGAGGGCCCTCGGGCTGTGAATCGTAACGCAACAAGCGGGTGGATAGCGAACGGGAGCAAGTGGTTTGGAAGGATGAGAGAGTTTAAACAAGCAAACCTCACAGTGGAACGCAGCGCAGAGAGGTGGACTTTCGAGTAAGAAGTAGCAACACGAGAAGACAGCAGAATATCAATCCCAAGATCAGGAAAAAATGGTTGTCTTCGACGACAGAACATATCTGATTAAGTACGGTTGTAAGGGACCACCGAATTTAGCTAAATGTAAAACGTCCACGGGTTTTAATTAAACAGCCGAGTCGCTTGGTCCAAAACAAACCGACACTCGTTGAATGGTTTGTAGGGATGAGATTGACGTCATACACATCGTCACCGTCAGACACTCGAAAGGGAAATCCCACGATTGCCACAGCGAATGTTTTACTTGATGCAAGAAAATCAGTGCCACACTTTTCAATTTCGCGTTATGATGTACTAGAAATTAACGTTCCCATAGAATTCACAGTCGGGGATAGAAAAATAAATTAAAAAAAATACCCGGACTGTTGATGTAGTTCATGAAATAACGCAACACAAATCGTGGGATAATGTTTGAAACGCCAAAATAAATGGAAAGCATGTGTTGAAATCATCACAAAGAGATAGATTTTGAAGGAGATTCCAGTCTGAGAAGAATGTTTAAATGTTGGAATAGAGAGGATCATTCAAGTCACATTGCACAAGAAAAGTGAATGGTCGTTAGATATTGAAGCGAATACTTGGGGCTCAGGGATTGGATGTTGGTTTCGCAAACAAGCTATATGACATCATCAACTTAGCATCATGCAAAGTGTAACCTTAAAACGAACAAGTGCGTGGACCATCAGAGCGCATAGTGAAGAAGAATGAATTTGAAAGCGAGGAACTGTTTGATGAAACTGGTGACATTTATATTAACGCGACTCAATTGGTGTGGAACCACCCTTAGAAAGCATTCAGATAATTAATACTCAAAACTAAAAGGGTTCAACATTGTTTGACAAATTTGTACGGCAAGTTGATGTATTGTTGAGGAACTATTATTATTTTCCTCAAAAACTCGCTATAACTTATAATTTAGGATTCTCGATTCTGATTGGTCCATTTTGTCGGCCATAATGATTCAGTGTATAAATACACACGAGCGGCAGCCTAATGGCTTTTTGGTCAGAGACGGTAACGCTCTTTGTCTGAACGGCCTGCCTTTGTTCTTGCTACGCGTAGTGTTGGGTTAGTTAGTCAATTGTGACTAATAGCATAAAGGTTTTCAGTGTTAAACATTTGGGTAATTATTATTTGGGTTTTACTCGGGTAATATATAAAATGTACCAACTAGCGAATCAAAACCAACAAACCAAGCGTCAATCAGCACTGACCTTGAGACTGCCAGCAGATGAATAACGGACATGAGAATGGTAACAGGCAGTAAAACGATTAGCATAAAAAGCCATATGCGCGCAATGCGATTTGGAACGAGCGAAACACTGATCCACGCATCGGCAGCCAGTTCAACTTCTTGATCAGCTGGTGATGCACGTGGTTCCATGTTGAGAGTGCACCATCTGGGCGAAGAGCAACCCGGAGGACTGACGGGCATGTAGCAGTTCGCAGCATATATCATCGGCTGGTCATGCGAATCCTTGAGGAAATCAGGCAAGTCTGATGACTGAGAAGGATATGGTGCCACGCAGGTCAGCGGAATGTTATCGGCAGGGTCCACCGCTCCGTTCGAGCTGAAGCGAAACGAATGAGATGCCTCAGACACATGAAACGCGAAACCTTCTAAATGGATGCACACTGATGACATACCGTCTAGCACGCAGTCGTCCAGCACGATGCTGACATGGAATTGTTCGATCTTCATCGCATGGGTGTGTTTTTGTCACGGCAGTCCATGCTAGCTGCTCACACGCGGAATGTTCACGTCGAGGGAGATCGGTCAGATATGAGTCGGGGTGTTGAACAAGCTCGGACAACGCTTGGGCCAGACTAGATCGCAGGTGGTTGACTAGGCTATCATCCGATTGGGGGAACATCAAATCCAGCGGGGTATCACGAGCGGATTTATCCTGTCGGCATGTGGCCGAAACTGCGGAAGCTAGCTGATTGAGTTGGAGTAACGTTGTTGGATCGAATTCGCAAAGAGTCGGCCAATCAGATGAAAGTGTCTAGGGGAGAAGATGTATTATCAAACGAAAGATAAGTGGGTTTATTTCGAGATTATTTGACGTAAATATGGTGATCCTCCGTATTGACATTTTGAAATGCTCATAACCCGTGAGCTTAGTATAAGGAGAGAACCAGGTAGGATGTTCGTGAAACTTGGAGGTCCACAACAAACCGCAAACGACGAAATTACTATACATGATATTTCAATTGTCAAATTCTCATGCGAAATATTGCATAGCTACGTTTAATATCTCTGGTGCTCAGGTTCGCTAATCGTTTCAAACACACTCCAAGTTCAATGGTAAAATCTACGAGCAGATTCGAGGAATACCAATGGGATGACCGATTTCCAGCCTAACTGCCGAAGCAGTCATGCAACGTTTGAACGGATCGCTCTACCAATAATACGGCCAAAATTATGGATCCCCTATGTGGACGACATATTTGTGATCATAAAAAGAACGGAACTGGACGAATCACATCGACTACTGAACTGCGTATTCAGGGGGATCCAATTTACCCGAGAAACTGAAGTTGACAGCTGCCTGGCATTCCTGGACGTTCAAGTGAGACGAACAAGCGAAGGAAATTTGGAGACCAGTGTCTACAGGAAGAATACGCACACGGATCAAATCTTGAACTTCCACAGCAAACATCCAACCAGCCATAAACGCAGCTGTGTTAAAAACCCTATTCAAAAGAGCAGCAACACATTGCAGCACGCCGGAACTGAGAAGACAAGAAGAAGAATACCTGTTCAAAGTGTTCCAGAAGAATGGGTACCCAAGAAGCTTCGTACTACGCAACAAGTTCAACCGTACCCAGCAAAGAAACGATGATGAAAACAGAGTAGGATGCGCTCTTCCGTATGTGCAGAATATATCAGAAATCGCAGCCCGGGTCCTTCGGCCATTTGGAATAGATGTCGCGCACGAACCCGCGTCAACATTACGTAATCAATTCAACAATGCAAAAGAGAAAGTTGCAAAGGAAGAACAATCGAATATTGTCTAGCAGATTACGCGCAGAGATTGTGAGAAGAACTACATCGGACAAACCGGCCGCAAGCTAAGCACAAGACTACACGAACACCGGTTAGCTGTACGAAGGCACGACCCAAGGTCATTGATTTCAATACATGTTGATCAATTCGGACACCAATTCGATTGGGGCAACGCGAAGATTTTAGCCAAAGAAAACAACCGACGAGCGCGAGAATTCATCGAAGCGTGGCACTCAACAACGACATCAATCAACCAGCACCTTCAATTGGCTACAACCTATGGACCAATGAAAACTCGATGGATAAGAATGCAACACATGAATTCCACCAACCAACGAGAGCGATGGCGCACGGACAGACGGACCTTATAAAAATCAATGAATACCAATTTCAAGTCACTTCGAAAGAAGTTCTGCTGATGATGTCATCTAGCTTGATGACGAAACGTCCTACAACAACTACACAAGCTCGGCGAACACCATCTGAACAACAATCGTTTCAGGTATTTCAGCGGTTGTAGCCGAGTACCTTCGCTTTCTATTTACATCCAACGACGAAGGCTGTTGGGGTTTAGCTACGTCCACCACCCACGAAAAGTGTTCTTCACCGTAAACGAAACCGTCATTGGCGTCAGGGTCGAGGTGTCCAAGTGAAGACTAACAGGACAACTGTGAAGAAGCATGTCGACGGAGCAAAGAGCTCCCCTCCGGTCAATGGTTTGATACGAAAGCACAAGCCTGATCCAGGCAAAGTGCCGCATAGCCAGAGACTGTACGTGGGCGATATTACTGTCAGGTTGCGTGTGGGTTGGCGTGATTCGAAACATCAATGAAGTCGGCTATTCAAACGTGGAGCCAGCCGGTGAATAGATCCATAATACGACTCCATGGCTAAAGAGGCATCAGCAAATGTTCTTTTGTCCGTTTAAAAATAATCAATCGCCCGTGGCGTCGGTATGAACTGGGGGAAGAACTTCAGAGCGATCTGTAAAAACACATCCGGTTTCCGCGAAAAATTTGAAAGCTCACTGAAACTAATCTCACCATTTCCACTTGATGACGGCAAACAGCCAGAACTCTGTAGTGGTTTGTAAGTGCGGGTGATGTAAGCACTCCTAAAGGCTACTTTTATTTTGTGTTAATGCAGGAGGATCAACACAATAGTAACAACGGCCGCGCTTCCCAGCAGATTTGCATTGACTTTCAACCAGTGGTACTACATGGATGCAGTATATCAGCTGACACTCTTCGGGGGATACCTCAATTATCCAAGGATTTCTTTTTCCCATCGAACCAGATATTATTCTACCAGTGGTACAACTGGAAACTCGTCTAGTGATGCGCATGAGGGGAAAGTAGTTCGTATGTTTTGAATCAAGTTGCCCAATTAGCAAGGACGGCTTCACGAGAAAC
>JACCGJ010008006.1:0-15494 GCA_013407085.1 Atriophallophorus winterbourni
GATCGGAGAAGATTTCAAATAAACAATAAGAATAACGGTTTCGGCAGAGGTGGGTGCTTCTCTGCAGCTTTCCACCGGAAGAAATTCTGGACGCTGGATTGGCTTGTTAGCCACATACAGCCTTGTGCAAAGTGAACTGAACTGAACTGAACTTGAAATTAAAAAGAACTCGCGGTAATTCAAAAAGCTTCCTTAGGGTGGTACTGTAATGAATCTAAGAGGCCGCCATATTGTTCACTGTTAATTAAGAAAATCGATTCCCAGGACAACATCATATTACAGTACATCTGTCGCAATATCATTGTTTCGCCCCAGTAAAGTCTCCAAGGAATTAATTTGACGAAATTTAGTTCAAATCGTTTACGCGGTACACTAACAAAACAGTGATGCAGCAAGTGAGATCACGCGTAAAATTAATATCGTTGGTAGACTAACAAATGTGTATTTTGCTCATCAATGAAACACAGCCAAGTGCCATGTATAGTGAAATACTATTTATAAACATTCAAAAACTAAAAATTATTTAGCAATAAATATAAAAATTAGGCTTTAACATCCGAAAGCATGGATCAGTTCAGTTTGCACAGGACAGTAATGGGCTAACGAGCCAATCGAGCGTCCAGATTTCTTTCGGTGGTATGCCACAAAAGCGCATCCACCACTTCCAACAATATCTTCACAAATTTCTTCTGGTATGAGAGTAATCTAGAATGAAACAGAAAACCCCCTCACCAATAGGTGTGGAGAGACATTAATGCGTTCCATATGCAACATGAAGATTATACCAACGATTTAATTAAGGATAAAAATAAGGAAATAAACTAGGCTACGCAGAATTGAGTCCCCTCTTAAAACCCCCTACCGAAGTGGAACAAACAACTTTGGGAAGACGATTCCAGTAATTTACTACCCTTTCACTGAAGAAGTACTAACAACATTAGACCTTATACGTCGCTTGGCCGGTATTAATGGGCTGGGTCGAGTGCCCACATTTGGCGCGATAGCACACATTTCACGTGGATGAACAGTACTGAAACCTGTCTTGATTTTGGAGGTTTCAATCAGGTCCTCACTTAGCAGCCTTCTTTTCAGTGAAACGAGATCTATACTCAGCAATCGTTCGACATACGATCTACCTGATTGCTGTTCAATCATACGAGTAGCTAAGCGCTGGTTGGCAATATCTTTTTCCCAATAAGTTGACCATGCTTCAACGCAATACTCGAGATGTGGTCTCACGACTGCTATGTATAATGGTATGATAACCACCGGGGAGCTACAGGATAAAACTGATTAAAGCCTCGTTATACAGCAGCTGCACATTGATAAGTCAATTTGAAGTCCGCTAAAACATCCATACCTAAGTCACGAAGGTTTGGTACCCCATTTATTTCAAGTATACCATCTGGCCCAACAACCTCCAGCTTCTCAACAACTTTAGACAAGAGATAGCTTTTACCGAACTTAACTGGTAGGTCCCATGTAGCAGACCCCACGATGACCTCAAGAAGATCATGTTCATTCAGTGACCCGATAAACTTGACATCATCCGCATGACTATAGTAGGAAAAGTAGCGGTCCGTGTAATGAACCCTGTGGGACTCCACTAACAATGTTTACTTTCGAGGATTACATACTGCCTATCCTGACGCGAAGGTATCTATTTCTTAAGAAGAGCATTGATACCCATATAGCCAAGTTTGGTTGCAAGCAATCTGTGGTTTACTAAATCAAAGGCCTTACAAAATTCGAAGTAAAAACTTAAAATTTGTGGCCTTTATCTAGCCTCATGGTGACCTTATTTAGAAAACAAGAGGTTTGTTAGGCACGACTTCCCTTTAAAGAATTCATGCTGAGCAGATTTCAGCTAGTAAAACTTACAGGTTTGTAATTACAAACTAAGTATCAAATGCCACCTTTATGTATTGGGATCACATCAGCCATCTTCCAAATACTCGGAATTAATCAATATTGCAAGGAAGAGTTAAAAAGACGACCCACAGGTTTTACTGGTATCGGCACTAGGTTCTTTATAATTTTTGGGGTAAATGTCGTCTAGGCAACAATATTTATGCAGATTAGTCGCGGCAAGCGCAAGTTTAACCTCATCATCAGTGAAGGATAACTCCTCGAGAGGAATAACGCTATCTGACCTTATGATGACTGGCATCTATTTGGCGATGAAGACTCTGAACAGACTGAAAACAGCGAAATCTATTATAAGTTACATTTTAAGGTGATTCCTTTAAACTTTCGGATCCCCTCTTGTCGTCGGGCACAACAACGTGTTTCCCTTTGTTGGATTCATTCAAGACTTGAAAAGAACTGGTCATGACTACAAGAGAAATTCAACTAAAATTGGTCTTGGAGAGTGATTTGAATTTCTTTTGTCGCCCTTCCACACACCTAAACGATGAACACGCATTGGTGGCGTATCCGGGCGCATTCCAACATTACGGAGCAGATTTCTCATACAACTCCGGTCGAGTGACTTACGCGTTTTGGATTCTCGTATATAGGGTTCATCTTAATTAAGCACCAGGAATTCAGCTACCCAGGACAGCAATACGGATGGAATACCTAGTGCTTGCAGCTTGTTTAGCAGTATCGCATGTTTAGCTCCGTCAAATGCCTTAGATAAATCTAAGTCAATGACTTCTACATCATCTATCTAGGCCTGGACAACCTGACAGTATATCAGCCCACGTGCAGTCTCTGACTGTGCGGCACTTTGCCTGGATCAGGCTTGTGATTTCATACATACATACATTACCTTTTGTAACGCTTATGTCGACGGTCGCAACGAAATGTCTTCTTTAAGAAGTTTTATTAGTCTTTCAAATATAAGGATGAATAAATTTTCTGATTTGTCACATGAATGTGAATTTCTTCAGTGTCGCACCGATTTTAACTTCAACCGTTCATTTGGGTCCTCTTTTAGTTGCATGCTGGTCGTAACATTATGCAGTAACTCTTCAACATTTCTGACGTAATCTTTTAACTGCGGATAGAATGACAATGTTTTATTTTTTCTTCCGAGTTCGTATAAAGTTTTCATTTCGTGTATTTCAATACGAGAAATTGTCCCCCATTTATGACTGTTTAGCGTATGAATGGCATTAGATATTGAGCGGTCATTGGTAAAGACGACTTTATGTACTGCTACAATTCGCTTTCACTCGCTTTGATATTTAGTTTATCTGTTGGCTTTTGTTCCTTTATGTTTACAATAATTATTTTCTACTCCCGTGTTTCATCCCAAATCTTTTTTTACTTTTCTTGTTTAGTAGTTTCATCTCGGCAATTAATCGTCATGCCTGCCCCTGAAAAACACCCAATTTCTATATCCGAAGAAGAAGCAGCCCTTTACGATCGCCAGATACGCTTATGGGGACTAGAAGCTCAAAACAAGCTCAAAAACGCCCGAGTCCTGTTATACGGCATGACACCCTTGGGTGCTGAAATCGCGAAAAATATTGTATTGGCTGGCATTAGTCATTTGGCAGTGTATGATAAGCACAATGTTTCTCAGTCAGATGTGATGCTAAACTTTTTAATCCCCTCCGATTCAATTGGCGAAAAGGTACGTCAGCTTTTCTTTCGTTGAAGTTTAGCGTTCCACAGCATCCATAAAACGGCTCCAGTTACTTAACCCACTGGTACAAATCACATCATTTGAAACGAATCAGGAAGCATTTGGCTCGTTTGATATAATCGTCGTATCTGCTGAATCTTTCGAGGAAAATCTTTCAATGTGGAACTCTGTTTGGGATAGTTTTCGGCAATCTCCAGATGCGAAACCTCAACTCATACTGGCGTTTACCTGTTCTTTATATGGATTCGTATTTTATGATCTAGGCGCTCATTATTACATATCGTACGTTTGTTCTTGATGTGTCATCTTGCTTCTCGAAGTTTTTTTATACATATTTCCTGTTTTTTTCAAGTAGCTCCCTGATGTTCTCTGTTTACTTTATCCATTTAAGTCTCCAACATTTCAATCCCTTAAGCGGTTCATTAATACAATGCGACAATCCAAAAAATTCAATCGTCTCGTATAGCTAACTCTAGTTTCATAGATCTAAACTATTTTTTTACATTCGCAAATTTGTTTCTACTGTTGGCGTACAAAAGCAGATTAACCGGCACTTGTTACCTTTTGAAAGTTTTATCCAACAGTGCAGATGCCGTGGTGACCGAACGGTAATATGACCCTGTTATATTTCATCTGGCATACTAAAGAAAGTTTTTTAATAGTCCTTGAATTGAAACCCACAAGAAAGTTTCTTACTGATGTCACTTTACTCATTAACACTGTTGGCCTCCTTCGATCAATGCCGACCATGGATGTACACGTATGTGCAATCGTACAGTACTTATGTGCTGTGCGGCTAACACCTTGCTAAATTGATTGGCCATCGGTGGTGAGCTGCATGCTGAAACACGCTAGAGTCTCACTACCATTTTATTTTTCTTTCTATTTTTATTTACCCCCTCATACCTGTCTAGGCCTGGGCAACCTGACAGTAATTTCGCCCACGTGCAGTCTCTGACTGTGCGGCACTTTGCCTGGATCAGGCTTGTGCTTTCATACATACATGGATGTACACCACAAGCAAATGCTGATTTCATGCTCCACAGCGGTAGCAATACTCGGTCAATCAACAACATTTGCACGCTCTTGCCGTGATTTACGTTCAGCAGGCGAGAGCAATATATAGTCTTCATCAGCTTAAAAATGACGCTTTACACAATGATTCTAAATTGAGTGGTTGCCTAGAGCTTTCATGTCTCTTTTGAAAAGTTTGGGCAGCTCAAAGATCGAATTTCTGATTTCAGCTCTCCATACAGCATATTTCTATTCGCGAGTGCCAAAGACGTGAATAATGCAACCAAGATTGTGTGCATGGTATCCTATAACTTGCACATTACACTTCTTCCTTTTCCTTATATCATCCATTCTGTCGTGATCGTAAAATAGTCAAGAATGAAAACGCCTGATCAACATAATGTTAATAATGGTTTCAAGTTTTATTAGTCGAGAGAAATTTGTTTTGCTATGTAGGTCACACGCTATGATTACGGGAGCAAGCCCTTATATATCCATAAATTTTAGGAATAATTTAAACTGCATTCCAGAGAGTGACCCAGTGCATCCACGTAATAGTGGTTATTTAAAATTCAGATTATTTCATTTCCCTAGATAACCCACTGCCCATTGATTGTTAATGCCGGTTTTCTATATTGCACCATTTTCCCCTACTGATTCCATCGTTCTGTCTAAACAGAGCTTGACAATTTGTGTTCACCAGCATTGTTATTCGTTTACCTCACTCTCATGATTACGCACATGAAACAAAGTTACATTTAATGACTAGTCTCGAACTTAATCATCGACATATCTTTTGAATAATATATTGGGAAATGTTTGTTACGGGTCGTAGAACCATACTCCTGAAAAAGAAATTTTGTAATTAATCAGTTAGAGCCTGTTGTTGGTATTGTTTGAATTCCTACTTGGACAATTGTCGACAGCTTTTTCTCAACTCGCAATATTCGTTGCTTTTCAGCGAAGAAACTACGACTAAAAAACCAGGAAAGCCTGATGCGTATTCCAAAGTGATCGTGCTTTCGAAGAAGGTAACTTATCGCGATATGTTGGCAATCGAGTCCATGTTATTCTTTTATTATTTCGTTAATATTGCTATTTTGGGCTGTTACATTTCTCGGTGTAAAATCTTTGCCGAAAGTTGGCCAATCAATCAATTTGTTGGTTGTTGTTGTTTAGCGATACCTCGAACCGCCAGAGATTTTGAATACGTGCCTATATAACAGACCAGGTGTGTGATAGCCCTACTTCATTCCACTTTCTTACTCCTGTATGGTTTCCTCTCCACTACATGATATATGGATGTGCCATTATGCATTTCTTCTATGTTGCGTGCGAAAACGTAGAAGCCTGACGGCCATTATCCCTCTCTTCTATCTGTTTTGGTTTATGCAACCTGACGGTGTCTTAGCCCACTTTCAGTATTTGTCTCGACGCACTGTTACCGCCGACGATCTATAAGCGAAGCTGAATTGAAGCAAAGAGCCATGTGGTGCTCTTAGCCAATCAGAATACGTCACGATGATCTATCAGCCAATCAAGCTCGTCCATGAGACATTTTAACCAATCAAGGCATTCAAGTATTACTTTGTTTACCACTGTTTTAAGGCTCACTGAACCTAATCTTACTGTCTCCACCTGATAACAGCAAACCGCCAGAAACCGGTAGTGTTGTGTAATGGCGGTGGATGTGAGCAACACATTACTTTGGTCATCCATAAGCGCCTTGAGTGCTTGACCAAGAATCACTATGTAAATCTGTGTTTGAGCACCGTGGTCCGTTGTACGAACCCTATGTAACAGTGGCATTCAAGTATAACATTGTTTACCACATTTCCACTGTTTCAAGGCTCACTGAACCTAATCCTGCTGTCTCCATCTGATTCATTCATTCATTCTCCACCTGATAACGACAAACGGCCTGAAACCGGTAGTGGTGTGTAAGTGCGGGGGATGTGAGCAGCACATTACTCCAATCAAGGCATAGTTTCATCAATAACTTTGAAGTAACTTAACATCGGCGTCATGGATGGGAGAGGTGCTACAAACATGTACAAAAAGAAAACTACTGTCGTTCTTCAAATCAACAAAAAACAGGCGAACAATTTTCGTGCCAGATTCCGTCCGCCCGAATACGGCACCGTTGTATCCAATTCAGTTTTCGCAACTTTCCAAGCCGATTTCGCTTCCCTTCGGAAGTTCGTCACCGTTTCCTTCACCGACATTCCAATCCGGTTGCAACTGGATACTGCTTCAGACATAACAATTACCTCCAGAAAGACATGGAATCTGCTTGGCAATCCTACGCTGACCCTGTTAACGCACATGGCCCTGACTGCATCTGGATCTCCAATGAACCTGATTGGCGAGCTCATGTGTGATGTATCGCTGAACGATAACTCCTTCAAGGGACTCTGTTACCTGACGGAGCGTTCGAATCTCAACCTTCTGGGTCCCGATTGGATTGATGAGCTGAAACTATTCGATGTTTCGCTGAAAGCGGCGTTCAATACTGTGAACTCTTGTGCTCCCGAAGCTCTTGACCGAAAACGATTGAATTCACTCGACATACAGCGACTGCGACGGAAATATGCGGCAATTTTCCGTGACGAATTGGGGTGCTGCACGAAAACATTGCCTTTCTGCATCTGAAAGCCGATTGCAATCCAGTTTATCGTCTCAAGTGGCCGGTGCCATACGCCGCATTACTAACTGTGGAAGCAGAACTCGAACGGCTATAACGAGCTGGCGTGATGAAACCCGTTGACTACTACTCTTGGGCCGCTCCGGTTTTGGTTGTGAAGAAACCCAATGACTCTGTGAGGATATGTCCCGATTTCTCCACAGGACTCAATGCTGACTGATATCCCCGTTGCAGCCGCTCACCTGCTGCTTACCTCTACCACGAGTATCGAACAAGCAGGCGCACTGTCACGTCTCATTGGAACGCACCCGAAAGATCAAGAAGACACCATTGTTGCGTCCATTTGCGTTGAACCAGAAGTGAACTCGGTATTCAACGACCGTCTCCGTGCCCTACCAGTGACTGCTGAGATGATTCGAGAATCAACAAAACAGAACGATACGATTCAACGATTAGTCGATGTCTAAAATAATGCAGTTTTAGTTTTGACATCCGTTCTTTGAAAGGCGAATTTTTGTAACAGGAGACCAACTTGATCGCACGATGATCAAGCCTGTCAAATAGTTCAATTTCCTTCCTCAGCAATGGTGGCCAGGCTCGGATTCCATGGCTGAGGTAAAGTTGGGTTAGTCTGTGGTTGCCCGGGCTGAGCCATATAATAAATAATTTATGTAGCTATCATGGCGGAAAATCTGTTCGTGTTGGCTTTCTAAGATCCACTATAAAGTGAAAAATGGTTTTATCCACACGGATTGTTCTCTGGATGAACGTGGTTTGCTGATTCGAAATCTGCCATTCCATCTGTTATCTATCTCTGACGCTATTACCTACATCGCTTCGCAATCAAAGAAACTCTGCATTAATCATCACAGTAACCGATTCTTTCTCTGCTTACAACTCACAACAAATATCTATCTATCTATCTTTCACTTTTGGATGTGACTCCTGTTATACTGCCTCGATTCGCATATTCCACCTAATTTTTGCATTGGTAGGATTTAAATGTACTGAGTAAGGCTTTTAATACGTTATGTGGAGTAACGAGTTTGCCAAAGATTGTTAACCGAATTGCTCATTAAATGTGCAAGAAAACGTGGAGATCAGTTTTCATTCGTAATGAATTGGAATCGGGTTCCCCTCATGTTTTTCTGTACATTTTGGAAAAGTCAGTGCTTATTGTCTTGCATGTCTTCATTTTTTCTCGTGATATGTTCTCTATGACTGTGATTGTGTGCTTGCGCCAGCAGATGTTGTCGAAGCACGAACACGCTACACGTAATCTAGCGACCGTCTTTCCTGCACCGTATTCCTCCAGTGCTGCTGTTGTAAAGGTGGCTGTTCTTCTCTTTCTGAAATTCTCCCATCAGCGGTATTTACGAACAATCTGGTGGTTAAACGTAGTTATCATGGAAGGCTTGGCGCTATTCGGATATTCTCCTTAGAATTTCTCCCTCCGGGCGTATTCCAAATCGTTTAAGCCGTGTAAGCGCGCTCCGGTGACTGGTTCAGCTGTCCTCTAGCATGAATGACCTTGACTGCACAATAGGAAACCAACCTTCAATGCGTCACCACATAGGTTCGTGAATTGATCTGGTATGGGTCGATCACCATCAGGCGATGAGCTTAACAGGTTTACGCTTATTGTGATTTATTGTCATATCGCCGTAATATACGTTCTTTTATCCTAGTAATGCACGGAATAAAGAATTGATATCAAAGTTTAATGTTGCGCTTGATTGGATATGGTTCGCTAATAATTAGCAAAAGAAAAACAACGCGTCCGTAGTGTCTGAAGCTCCGTAAACTTGTTTAAGATTCCACCCTTTTGAAACGGGAACAATGTTATTTGGATTAGGGTGCGTATATCCATTGCACTGATGTGCAATCGTGCAGTATTTCTGTACTGTACCGCTAACATCGTGCTAAATTGATTGGCCAACGGTAGTGAGCTGCATGCTGAAACACGCTGGAGTCTCACTACCATTTTATTTTTTTTTCTATTTTTATTTACCCCCTCATACCTGTCTAGGCCTGGGCAACCTGACAGTAATATCGCCCACGTGCAGTCTCTGACTGTGCGGTACTTTGCCTGGATCAGGCTTGTGCTTTCATACATACATACGTATATCCGTGTATCATGTACATACACAAGCGCAATGTTTCAAATAATCCTTCACTCTATTACCACGTTCAACGTTTTTCCCGATTTCTGCATTTCCCCTCTATTTGTATAGGTAGCATACTATCCTACACTTGATGAGTGTCTCGATATGTGCCAAGAGAAACGCATTTCTTCCACCAAACCAGCCACTTGGAGCAAAACGCTTCCTAAGGGATATTTTATAATGCAAGGTAAGGTTTTTTTTCAATGCGCCAGAATGTTTTCATTGAGCGCGCTTTCTGCAGTGATCCTGGCGTTTTCGACGTGATCGGCACACTGTGCCATGGGCTGTTTTATCAGTTATGTCTCCGAGAACATAAGCTAACACAGCGCATCCTGCTGACACCGCGGCAAAGAATTGCGACAATCCAGACAAACATCATGCTATGGCTGGTGATGTCCTTCCGACACCGACGAAGCCACTCATACAAAGAAAATCGATGGGTTGAGGTCAACCCACTGACTTTCTTCGAGAACCATAATTGTTCTCCGGCTTAGGCATGGACAAACTGGCAGCTGAGTATTTGTCGTCCGACTACTGGCGTCTGCCATTACAACCCCCGAGGCGTAGAATAAGCGCTGCCTGTTCGTATTAACTACCCACGTCTCGACAATTCACTGCTTTGGCAACAGTAAAGGTGTCTAGGATGAACTTTGTATACTCTGGTAGAATTCAATTTTCTATTTGTGGATATGAATGCTGAACTTGATTATTTAGATGATTCTTAGTCTGAACTTCACGTCGCTCTTCAGCGTGAGACAATGATGAACGCTTTCTAGATTTCTGCCCATAGCACAGTATTTATCAGTTAGTTAGGCATACAAAGCGGCGTCCAACTAATGACCAACCAACCACGGATACAAGTCAAACAACTAGCCACAAACGCTGCATGCCTAACATGTACTGTCACTCCTTCTTGCCTACATTTCAAACTGTCCAAAACTGCTCTAACCGATTGCAGAGAAATTTCTTTCCATTGTGAATACACAATCTTTCCCGAACAGCGTATTCCAATCAGTTTCTATTTTCAGTTTTAAGACGCCTCTCTCGGGATTCGTTTCCGCTATCTCTGGAGAATTTGCAGTCCAAATGGTCTGAAGTGGCTGCCGAGTTGGATGTTGATGAATGTGTGTTAAGCGAACAAGATTTAGAGTGAGTACCATTTGTTTTTGAACCTGATGATTTTGCATAATTGAACAATTGTGTTCAAGGAAATTCGAAACATCGCCAAGAAGTGCTACAACGGTGGTGCATGGGTTGTGATTGCGAAAAGATGTTGTCATCCTCGATAAAATTTATTACAGTACGACGAAGTTAGTGATGGATCTTCACAATGCTCCGTGCATATAAAGTTTGAGACGTGTGTGACTCCGTGGCTTTAGCGAAAAGAGAATACAGCGCGATATTATTCTTGTAGAATTGTCTCTACCGAAGTACATCCACTAAGACATTTGTTTCAAGAGTGTGGTGAGAAAGTGAGACGCGGGCATGCCCTGTCCCTCTACATCTCAAGTTCAAGTATTGATCATCTGCGCCATTTTTCGCCGTATGTGCTATATTTTTCTGGAATTCCCTACCTCTCCTTGCCTGGCGATATGTAAAGTGAATTTGGACCTATATATGCAAACGAACATCATTCTTGAGCCTTACATTATTATTATTATATTTGCACAATCTGATACAGATATAGTGCCGTTCAACATAAATAATGAGATGTACAAAGCGTTTTCATCGGCATCGTTGAACGTAGGCATGATACTACCCGGTTGCCTACACCGAAGTAGGGGAGATTTCGTTTAGGGGGTCCCACCCCGAGCCTTTACCCACAAGGCAGTGGAGCGAGAGAGGTTCGCACCTATCGGTGGCCGGTGACCGACGAAGCGGTTCATACGCCCTTTTCTGGGAATTTCCAGTTTGGAGCCCGATAACCCCGTTGATAGTTTGGTGACTTCAGTTTTTGCCTGTGCACCATACAATGTCCTTGGATAGGACAAGGGGCAGTGACTTTTGGAGCGGCGAGTCACATCCGCCGCGTCGTGATGTCATCATTGGATTTTTGTGGCTTTTTATAGGGAGAACGCTTACATTGCATTCAATAAGGTATCCGGCCTTCTAACTCTTGCATCACCGCCAAAATTACTACGCTTCCACCCTAAAATATTACATTTTATTCCACAGATGTTGTTGTGGACCACAATCCCCATCGGTAAATGCCATACTTGGAGGAATCTTATCTCAGGAAATCATACGAGTAAGTCAGTAATAATCCTCATTTGCAAGTTCCACTTCATGTGGGGACAATTCTGTATCACACTAGGTGCACTGTCTTGCATCATAACACATTCCAAACATTTTTGCAATAATCAAGTAACACAGTAGTATGTATGTGTAAAATCACAAACTAGATAACGTGCCGCACAGCCATAGACTGCACATTGTCAGGTTTTCCCGGCCTGGACAGATGGAATCAAAATGAAAATGGCATTGAGACTCCAGCGTATTTTGCATGCATATCACTACCAATAGCGAATTAATGGAGTACGGTGTGAGCTGCGCAAGGCTGATTCAGGCAAAGCGACGCATAGTCATAGACTGCATGTGGGGTGAGATTCTGTCAGGTTTCCCAGACTTTGACAAATATGAGAAACGAAGATAAAATGGAAATGGCACTGAGACTCCAGCGTGTTTTTTTGCATGCAGCACACTGTCGTTGGCAATTCAATTTCGCACAGCACAAATGTGATGCACGATTGCCCCTCCGTGCTGAATTGTAACGGTAGATAATATAAACAACATCGGTGAAGGTACTGATAGATTAGCCGGTCCTAGACATATTGGGAAAATGGAATTGGCATTAAGACTCCAGCATTTTGCACCCTACAGATGATTCACGTTGGTAAATTAAATTAGCACGGCAGTACCAGCTTAGTACATAAGTACTGCACAATGGCACTTCCATTTTTAATAATAATACAACAAGTATTCATGAAATGTGGATAAAAATCAAGTTAGAAGTATGAAAATTCCAGCAGAACGACATAATGCTTATCCTACTCGAATTATTAGATTCGGCACGTGTGTGTGAAATCATCAGGAGAGTACGATCTTGTCAAGACTGTAGGATGAATTGGATCGCTATCACATCACAAACGAACTGGCTACCAAGAATAGTATGGTATGATTGTATGAAAGCCAAGCCTGATCCAGGCAAAGTGCCGCACAGTCAGAGACTGCATGTGGGCGAAGATATTGTCAGGTTGCCCAGGCTTAGACAGATATGAGGAAAAAAAGAATAGGAATGGTAGTGAGACTCCAGCCTGTTTCAGCATGCAACTCACTACGTCTGGCCAATCAATTTCGCACGGTGTTAGTCGCACAGCACAAAGTACTGCACGATTGCACATCCGTGCTACCAAGAATAATCTAAATTCAGTTAACATTCGCTATTCTACTAGCAATTAGGATTAGCTACGCTACTCTTTCACAGACACCGAGCATGATGTGGAACGTAAAAGTGCTTAAAGCCAGGTACAATGACAGTGCTTTCCTGACTTGACCTTATTACCACACAGATATCAGAGACCACGCAGCTGTACAACACGTTTGGAATCACGCTGCAAAGATCAATCGGATATTTCGCTACTTTATAAACACCGGACTACTGGGGTAAACGTTGCCCATTTATTTCCAGATTATTATAACGACGTTTGCACGAATATGCAAATAGTGCATTGTCCGTACTGAGCGCTGATCATACAAGATTCAAGATTTATGGTGAAAAAAGCAAATAGCTGTACAACACCATAGGATGTATGAAAGCTAAACAAGTCGTTACTTTAATGTTTGGTTCTATGTGCTTCAAAGGAGGAGCAAAAGTAATTCCAATTGTGAGAAAGGAAATTTCGAACGGAAATATATGTTTGAGTAATTTGCTTTTCCAAGTATTATTCAACATAAAAGATAGTAGCGTTTGCCGGAATATCGTTTCGTTTGATGAGGAAACAATTTCTGGCGGTAGGCTGTTCCACAAAAGCATACACGTTCTGCGTAAAAGTTGCGGCGAAAGTTTAATCGGAAATGTGGAATTTGAATGGTTAGATTGTGATGCACGTTTGGGGATTGGAACCAATTGTAAAGATGTGTCTGAATGGGTGGGATGGCTTATTCGGTACGCCAGGATTAGGTCAGCTCGGACGCGTCTGCGCTCGAGGGTGCGCAATCCAAATGCAGTCATTCGATGCTCAAAGGGTAACCAATCAATGCTCAATCCAGTAACCATTTTAGTTGCCTTATGATAAATCTTTTCGAGGAACGAGATGTCTTTTTCCATCCATGGTGTCCAAGCTTGTACTCGATGCGTGTATGTATTGAGTATCTTTGGCAATGAGTGCGGTGGGAGACGTCCGAAAATTTGTCTGAGTGAGCCGAGTACACTGCATGCAGGCATTATAGACGGCCTCGCAATGCAGGCTGTTTTTTCAAGTTTCCACACACACCCAGATACCGAGATCTTTCTGCGATATACTCCAATCAAGCGTGTGACTGCCAACTATGTGTGGGAAAGGGTTTCGCAACGTGCAATTGCGGAAGTTGAAGGGCAGCCTGTTTTGAATTAATCACTGGTGCAGCTTATTTAAGTCTGCTAGCAAAACCAGGCAATCCTCAACACATTTGACCTTCCGTGCTAAATGCACGGATGTGCAATTGTGCTGTGCGGCTAACACCGTGTTAAATTGATTGACCAGAGGTAGCGAGCTGCAGGCTGAATTCTCACTACTATTCCCATTTTCTTTCTCATATCTGTCTAGGCCAGAAAAACCTAATAGTATCTTAGCCCATGTGCAGTCTGTGACTGTGCGGCACTTTGCCTGGATCAGGCTTGTGTTTTCATACCATACCATCCGTGCTAAATTGATTTAAACAGTACTGAACTCCATGCGAAAACACTGTCGTTCTCTTCCCTTTGTCTAGTTCTGGGCAGCCTGGAAGTATCTGAGCTCATGCGCAGTTTCTAAACTGTGCGGCACTCTGCCTGTATCAGGCTTGTGCTTTCATACATACATACATACCAGGAATTATGCTTAGCAAACCCCGAGCGTGGTGAGAGATATAAAAAGCGTTGCAAGCCAAGAGTCAGCGTCATTGTTAACCACACTTGACATTATTATTTTAGATATCCCAGCCCACACATCTGTACAACACGTTCCCAATCGCGGTATAAAGATACTCCTATATCTCGTGTTATCGTCAGAACGCTGGGGGAAACTTGGCCCATTTATTTTCATATTATTATTATCGTTATTCATGACAATGTTCATCACAATGTGCCGTTTATTTTACTTCAGGCGATTACTCGAAAAGGTGAACCACATGGCAATTGGTGCTTTTTTAACGGGATTCAATGCTCCGCGGTGGTAGATTGGCTTCCACGGGACTCGGTGCGTATTGAAAATGCGAAATAAACCAAACCATCAAATAAACGTTTACATAATTCGAACTTCCCGTTCACCTCAAATGGCTAGAAAAGGATCATATCAGTGGGGCGTCTGTGATTTATCCTTGCAGGTGATTATTTGTTAAAAATCAAATTCATCTATGGGCCGATAATAAGGGGTTGAAGTAAAAAGGCCAGGAATCATGGGATGTCAATAGACGACAATTATCCAGCGACCGAGGTCTGGCTATGATGTCTGTCGGTCTGTTGGCCTCCGTCGGTCGATGTCGACCATGGATGTACATCACAATCGCATGAATTTTCATGTTCTACAGCTTTTTGAATGACTAAACAGTCCGATTCGGGAGGAACAATCTCTCCCACAACGCTTGCAACGATAGACAGAATTCTATATGGCTATGATGAAGCTCCAATAAATGTTTCCGAAAGCTGTTCCCATCATTGATGTAGGCTTGCTAAAAAGCATCGAACGCGAAGGTTTCATGGTTAATCGACCTAACGTTTACTGCTTGTTGGCCTCCTTTGGTAGATGCCGACTATGGATATACGTTACAAGCGCATGATCATCATCATCATAGACAGCATTACATCGATAGCACGTACCGAATGCTTAACTGCCATACA
>JACCGJ010008007.1:0-36482 GCA_013407085.1 Atriophallophorus winterbourni
ATAATACTGCTTCAAATAAATAAAGCGATGAGTCAGTTGCAGGTGACCAGCTGAATTGTCCTTGAACATGTTCGGCCCAGCGTGAAAGGCGGTGATTCTTATTAGCGATAAGAATACCCTCTATTTGAGCGAGTCTCACTCACCCCTTTGTTAGTAGAACCCGTCGATCGAGCAAGTCGGAAGAGTTTTCGCATGTTACCAGCATTATTTGTTATTTCCATTTGTTCGACCTTATTTAGTCACCACCTTTCTGTTTAATCTCAAGCTCGGTTTAGGTTCGTTCATCATGCGTCTACACTCTCTATTGTGTTCAGGATCAGAAGGGTGCTCGGATGTGCACACACAGCATTTTTGTGCTGAGTGGCTAACACCGTGCTAAATTAATTCACCGCCGATAATGAGCTGCATGTTGAAACACGCTGGAGTCTCACTACGATTCCCCTGCTTGTATTTTATTCTCATATCTTTCTAGCATAGGCAACCTGACATATCTCGCCCATGTGGCACTTTTCATGCATTAAGGCTTGTGCTTCCTACATACTACTGGGCACCCTGACAACGACGCCATTTCGAGTTAGGAGTGGAAAAACGACGGAAAACGATGATTTCCCATTCGCAATACGTGGCGACGGAAAACGATGATTTCCCATTCGCAATACGTGGCCTAACCAGCGAAGTCTATGTCGTTCGATGTCTACGTCGCTACGAAAGATTCTATTACGTATAGTTGCGTTAAGTATCCGATGGTATCAAGCAACACCAGCCTGTCTAGGCCTGGGCTACAGATTCTATAGAAGAGTAGGCACAAACAAACTGGGAATAGGTGCCTACACCTCGAATGGAACATGCATTCAAAGAAGCTTCGTTAACGAGTAGAGCGACATCAGCATGGCAGCTTCCTAGAAGATTTATTTGTGATTGTCATGGTGTTATGTGGGCTGGGATAGTATCAGGTCACCCATGCCTAGACACAAAAACAATTAGGGTTCTCGGTCAAAGCCTTTTGCTAAAGAGCCTTATTCACAAGGCAGTAGGCTGTGACCGAGTTCGTCTGACCTCTATCCACCGATCTTCCTGGTATCAGAATCTCCGTTTGTGCCAAAAGGACACAACCGAGTACAGCTCGATGAGTAACGAAGATACACAAACCATCGCAACACATTAAGGTCTAGTCTTCGCGCGGAGTCCTCAATGTAACCTATTCAGCGAGCACTTATGACTATATGGTCGATTTGGGCCGAAGGTTGGCTTAAATCCGGTGAGCGCCATGTGACAAATTGACATCTTTTGTGGCGAAAGGAAGTACTGCTAAAAATAATCGAGATTGTCCACATAAATGCATTAACCGTCTGTCATAATCTGTGCGTTGGCCTGCAAGACCAAACGTACCACCTAATCGTGTTTCAGACATCTAAGCGACACAACCTGGCGTTCATATATCCCACTGAGACAAATTGAATTCCCCCTACCTCCGTCAACGATTATTAAAACATAAATCACTTGACGTGAAATCTACTTTCAATCAGGCGAAAGCATTTGATATCGCTCAGCAACAGTCGCTTTTCTTTACTCAATCTATTACAAATATTCATGGTACAGCCGTTGACGGAAGACTTCGCTATACCGAGATTATAAGAATTACCCAAAACACACAAAGATAATATTTCATTACATCCCATAGTTTCCTTACCCGGAGACCCGAATTACATATCATCAAAGGAACCGCGAGGAAGACAGTTATACCTGGTGACAGACTAGCTACACACCGTCAACTTTGCAGAACAATTTCTCCAGAAATTAAAGCATGTAATAATCGATGAAGATGAAATAATAGTTTCTTTCGACGTATCGGCGTTATCTACATCAATCGATCAAACACTCGCAAAACAGATCATATCAGCGTTGCTCAACGAAAAAGCAACAGAACACAACGGAAATCGATTAAAACGAGATAGTTTGATGGAATTTATCGAGCTGTGTCTTCAAACACACTTCAAGTCCAATGGTAAAATCTACTAACAGATTCGAGGAACGCCAATGAAATCACCGATTTCCTGACTAATTGTCGAAGCAGTCATGCAACGTTTGGAACGGATTGCTCTACCAATACTACGGCCAAAGTTATGGATCCGCTATGTGGACGACACATTTGTGATCGTCTACAAATGGCTACTGACTATTGAACTGAAGCTGAAGGCGGCCTGGCGTTCCTGGGCGCTCAAGTAAAACGAACAAGCGATGGAAATACGGGGGCCAATGTCTACAGGAAGAATGCTCACTCGGATCAAATCTTGAACTTTCACAGCAAGGATCTGAAAGGCCATAGACGCAGCCGCGTTAGAACAATATTAAAAAGAGCAGCAAGACATTGCAGCACACGGGAAATAAGAAGACATCAAAAAGAATATCGGTTCAAAGTGTTCCAGAAAAATGGACACCCAAGAAGCTTCATACTACGCATCAAGTTCAACCATACCCATCAAAGAAACGATCATGAGAACCAAGTTAGACGCGCTCTTCCGTGTGTGCAGAACATAAGTAACAGCAGCTAGGTTCTTTCGGCCATTTGGAATAGACGCCGCGCACAAACCTCAACAATACAAAAGACAGCGAAAGAAGAAAAACAATCAAACATTGTCTACAAGATTACGTGCATCGATTGCGAAAAAAATTAGATGGGACAAACTGCTCGAAAGCTGAACACAAGACTACGTGAACACCGGTTAGTCGCAAGAAGACAGTTCAGTTCAGTTTGCACAAGCCAAACCAAGGTCATTAATTATAATACGCTTAGACCAATTCTGGCATCAATTGATTTTGATAACGTGTAGGTTTTAGCCAAAGAAAACAACTGACGAGCCCGAGAATCCATCAAAGCGAGGCACTCAATAACGACATCAATTATTCAGCACATCCAATTGGCTGCAACATATGGACCAATGAAAACTAATCAATCTTCAAAGTAAAGTGTTGCTCACATCCCCATCCCTTACACTCCACTACCAGTTTCTGGCTGTTTGCCGTCGTCAGGTGGAGACAGTAAGATCAGGTTCAGTGAGCCTTGAAACAGTGGTAAAGTGGTCAATAGTGTATTGTGGAAATAAAAGCTACAAGCTTAATAGAATAACCACAGGATAGTTAACACATTGGGTCGGGAAAAATGCCACAGTCCAGAGAGGAGAAAAGTAATTCATATTGAGTGGGAAGTAAACGCTGTGGAGAGAGAAAAAATGGTGCAGTATCACAGAGATCATAATAACAAAATTATGATTAAAAATTGTGCAATGCGTTATAGAAATGAATGTCAATGCGTTCTTTAAAAATAGTGGGAGATGGGGAAGAAACGACAGAATGGGGCAGAACATTCCAAGCACGAGTAATCCGAATGGCGAAGAATTGTCTGCGGCAGTCCAGTCTACTGTGCCGACGCGCTAGCTTGAGAGGATGACCACGATTTCCAGAGGGCAATGTCAATTTTAGCATTCACCTACATGGGTGATTTTCATCCGTCAATATCCGATACGTAAGAATCAGATCGCCTCGGAGTTGACGGTAATCCGTTGGAAACAATCTCAATGTTGTTAGACGTTCTTGGTAGCTGGCGAGGCCAAGCCCCTTGACAAGCTTGGTAAAACGTCACTGTGGTTGTTCCAACGTGTGCTGGTCACGCTTCAGCCATGGTTTCCAGACAGAAATAGCATATTCTAAGTGTGGCCTGATGTACGCCTGAAGAAGAAGCGGGAAGAGACGTGAATCGATGGTTCCGAATGCCCGCTTCAAGAGCCCAACGTTTCTATTAGCTACGGTTGAAGCACTTTTACACTGAGCAGAACAGCCCAAGTCATGTTGCACGATCACTCCGAGATCCTTTTCTTGCGTTGTGACAGTGAGGATCTTGCCACCTAGATTATACCTAGGGTGGCCAGGAAAGCGAACACGTAATGCGTGACATTTTTAATGTTGAATGGTAAGCGATTGATCGTTGACGATTCATGCAATGAGTCTAGATCGGATTGCAGTTTTGACGTATCGTCAGACGAATTGATGGAGCGCCAGATCTTGATATCATCCGCAAATAGGAGAAAAGGTGATTTCACGTATCCTCCAATGTCATTGATAAACAACAACATATGGACGTGATGACTCATCACGTATATAATACAGGACCGTCATTGAGTCTGTCCAAAAGTTTACATCCTTGATGTGATTTCCAAACGTTCGTTTCAATAGCAAATATATTCGTACTGCAAGCACAGCAGCTTGTAATTCAAGTCTCGGAATAGAAACCGTTTTTAAAGGATTGACTCTTGACTTCGAAAATAAAAGACGTGCAGGTGAAACGAATCCTTTATCGAAGGTATGACCATATGCCACTGCTCCGTGACTAATTTCAGATGCATCGCAAAATATATGTAAATATATTTGCGTATCAAGCTGGTTATGCCCACCAATGCAACGAGGTACTCGAAGCTCCTTGGCAGAGCGTAAGGATGATATCCATCTATCGAATAGCAACACAATATCATCAGGAATCCTTTCATCCCATCCCAACTTTCTCCTGCAAATGCATTGTAATAAATGCTTTCCGGGCAGAATCCATGGACTCATTAACCCAAGAGGATCGTACAGACTGCTGACCATGGACAGTATTCCTCTTCTCGTCAATTCTCGATCAGGCATATTGAACTCCAGTGTAAATTCATCATAAGATGCGTTCCATATCACTCCCAACATTCTTTCGATACACGGTTTGTCCTCCCCTATCACCCGCACATGAGGAGCCAGTTCATGTATCGGCATAGACTCAAGCAACAAATGGTCGTTTGATAGCCATTTCGTCAATTTGAACCCACCAAGTTCCAATAACTCACTGAGCTGCCGTATCACTGTTATTGCTTCTTCTCGAGATGGCACCGAAATCAAGCAGTCGTCCACATAGAAGTTAGTGTGTACATATTTACTGATGCTGTCTTCAAACTTATGTCCAAACTGTTCTACAGTTCTGCGTAACGCATAAGTTGCACAAAATGGTGATGAAGTGGCCCCAAATGGATGCACTGTCATCCGGTACGCTTTAATGTGCGATGTCATGTCGTTATTCGACCACCAAAGCAGTCTTAATGCGTCTCGGTCCGCCTGTGGCACACCCACTTGCAGAAACATTTCTTTAATGTCAGCCGCGAACGCATACTTGTGTAACCGGAAACGTAGAAGGACCTCAACCAAGTTCGTTGTCAGGTTCGGACCCTGTAACAACATGTCGTTCAAGCAGACGTTGTTATACCTTGCAGCACAATCAAACACAATTCTACACTTCTCCGGTTTCCGTGGATTCAGTACCGGGTGATGTGGCAAGTACCAAACACGTGTCGGACGCTCAATAGTAGCCGGAATATCCTCGATGTGTCCGGATTCGAAGTGATGTCGCAATACTTCAACATATCGTAAATACAACTGTCCATCTCTTTCAAAACGACGTTTTAACATGCTAAGCCTCTTTAAGGCTAACTGATAATTATCATCCAATTGAATATCAGGTTTCTTCCATGGAAGAGGTACCTGAAAATGCCCGTCAACTAATAAGGATTTTTCAACTATACGTAACGCAGATCCATCATTACGCGAGAGAGTCGTATCCTCCACACAAAGATCGGCGAACTCTCCGTCATACAACTTGGTGAGTTTGTCGAGCACATCTTGTGTTTGTGTGGTGAGAACACTTACATGATTAACAACTCTCGAACGATCAGTTGGTCCTTGTAGCACCCATCCAAGTAACGTCTTGGTAGCGAATGGCTGCTTTCGACCACTTAAACGTTGTTCAAGCACCCAATGCGCTTCCGGTACGTTACAGCCAATTAGCAAGGTTATTTCTCTCCCCACATTCTCTGAAAACTTCAGATCTCTCAAATGTGCATACCTCGCGCTGATCATATTTGGGGAATTCAGCACTGCTTCAGGTAACTTGGAAACCGTGTAAGCTTCGGCTACATGAATTATTTCATCCCCGTCTACCGAATGCACATCGAAACTTAACAACGAGCTTTTCAAGTTTCGATGTAGACCAAGTGTTGTAATCGACACATCAACTGGCGCACTAGGCATACAAAATTTCTCAACAAAACTCTGCGAGATCAAAGTTGTATCAGAGCCATTATCAAGTAAAGCCACGACTGGAACAAGTCCAACTGGCGTGTCAATGTTCACTGTCAGGTAGCCTAAGCTTACTGCTGTACTGAGAGCAGTAGCACTGCAGTTTATACTTTTCAGTTGCTCATTAGGACGATCATAATGCAGCGAAGAATGGTGTCGTCTACTACAACCTTCAACGGAACAAGTATTCGTAATCTTGCAATCGAATGCCCTGTGAGACCGGCATAAGCAAACGTAACATATTCCATGCTGCTTAGCCATATTCCATCTGGCTTTTACGTCAGCCTCCTGATAAACAGGACAATCTTCTATCTTATGAGGTCCTCTACATTGAAAACATTCAACCAGCATTGGCCTCGGTTCCCTTGTAGTCATAAACACCCTCCTTCCTCTGGCATTCTTGGTTTCTCTGATGGCTTCGAAGAGACAGATGTTCTATCTATTAGCATGCCAAATCTGCTCCTGGCAATTCTTGCTCTCCGAGATACGAACTCGGTCAGACTGGCAAAATCAACTTCTGACCCGTCAGCAAGCATTGTATCCGCTGCGTCAGCCCACTGCTGTTGTAACGCAACAGGGAAGCATTTCACTAATCCTTCCAAAGTTGTGACTGAATTCAAATCAGCGTCACACTTCATTTGCTTCAATGTGATTTGGCAATTTTCCATTTTTATGGCCAAATCAGACAAACCATCGACTTTGTTGGAAAGTCTTCTGGCTTCATCAAGCAACTCCTCCAATGTTGACCTGGCAATTACATGCGGTAGCCCAAACAAATCTTTCAAAATCATCTTTGCCCGCGTATAACCCTCAGTGGGTTGTAGCATGACACATGCATCAATTGCTTTTCGAGCCTTGCCCCGACAGTAATACATTAAATACAACAGTCGCTGGCCTGGATCCATAAGCCTCGACTCAATGTAACATTCAAACTGTTTCAGGAACTTCCAATAGTCTATCGGATTACCGTCGAAGTAGGATAATTCTACTTTAGGCAATCCGATACTCATGTTCATCGCTGGTTGCAAATAGCTTACCGTCGAGTCGAACCCTTCAGGTTTGCTGCTTGTACCGGCGATCAAGTTTTCTTCTTCAGCGACTCCTCGTCGTTCCTTTGTCAAGCTCTCTATCGTTGATCCAGCAATATCTAAATCGCGCTTTAATTGCAACACTTGTTGAGAACTCGCAATGCTATCTCTATCATCATCGTTTTCCTTAGAAGCTCTCTTAAGCATACTAGATGAAACAATATACAAAAATGTTCCAAAACGACCAAAAATAAATAAAAGGGGACGTCACCAAAGTTGTAAACAGGGATTGACTGTCAAATGTTCAATGTCACGACGATCGGGGAGTTCTTCGCCAATTTTGCTCAATATAGCTTCAATTGAATGAACCAAAATGCGTATTTTCTCCCGTTGAGACAAATACTGTACCAGTCAGAAGGCAAGTTGTGATGCGAATCCAATTGAAACAATCCAACTTGAGCACAGAAAGCGAATTGATGCAATTCACGATTTGAGTACTTCTCGCCAAGTTCGAGAAGTATCAAATTCCCAATTAAGTACTTAATTTTGGGAGTACTTAATTTGGAATTTGATTCTTCTCGAACTTGGCGAGAAGTGCTCAATTCGTGAATTGCATCAATTCGCTTTCTGTGCTCAAGTTGGATTGTTTCAATTGGATTCGCATCACAACTTGTCTTCTGACTGGTACAGTATTTGTCTCAACCGGAGAAAGTACGCATTTTGGTTCATTCAATTGAAGCTATATTCTGCAAAATTGGTGAAGAACTCCCCGATCGTCGTGACATTGAACATTTGACAGTCAATCCCTGTTCACAACTTTGGTGACGTCCCCTTTTATTTATTTTTGGTCGTTTTGGAACATTTTGTATATTGTTTCATCTAGTATGCCTAAGATAGCTTCTAAGAAAAACGATGATAGAGATAGCATTGCGAGTTCTCAACTAGTGTTGCAATTAAAGCGCGATTTAGATACTGCTAGATCAACGATAGAGAGCTTGACAAAGGAACGTCGAGGAGTCGCTGAAGAAGAAAACTTGATCGCCGGTACAAGCAGCAAACTTGAAGGGTTCGACTCGACGGTAAGCTATTTGCAACCAGCGATGAACATGAGTATCGGATTGCCTAAAGTAGAATTATCATACTTCGACGGTAATCCAATAGACTATTGGAAGTTCCTGAAACAGTTTGAATGTTACGTTGAGTCGAGGCTTATGGATCCGGGTCAGCGACTGTTGTATTTGATGTATTATTGTCGGGGAAAGGCTCGAAAAGCAATTGATGCATGTGTCATGCTACAACCCACTGAGGGTTATACGCGGACAAAGATTTTGAAAAATATGTTTGGGCTACAGCATGTAATTGCCAGGCCAACATTGGAATAGTTGCTTGGTGAAGTCAGAAGACTTTTCAACAAAGTCGATGGTTTGTCTGATTTGGCCATAAAAATGGAAAGTTGCCAAATCACATTGAAGCAAATGAAGTGTGACGCTGATTTGAATTCAGTCACAACTTTGGAAGGATTAATGAAATGCTTCCCTGTTGCCTTACAACATCAGTGGGCTGACGCAGCGGATACAATTCTTGCTGACGGGTCAGAAGTTGATTTTGCCAGTCTGACCGAGTTCGTATCTCGGAGAGCAAGAATTGCCAGGAGCAGATTTGGCATGCTAATAGATAGAACATCTGTCTCTTCAAAGCCATCGGATAAACCAAGAATGCCAGAAGGAAGGAGGGTGTTAATGACTACAAGGGAACCGAGGCCAATGCTGGTTGAATGCTTTCAATGTAGAGGACCTCATAAGATAGAAGATTGTCCTGTTTATCAGGAGGCTGACGTAAAAGCCAGATGGAGTATGGCTAAGCAGCATGGAATATGTTACGTTTGCTTATGCCGGTCTCACAGGGCATTCGATTGCAAGGTTACGAATACTTGTCCCGTTGAAGGTTGTAGTAGACGACACCATTCTTCGCTGCATTATGATCGTCCTAATGAGCAACTGAAAAGTATAAACTGCAGTGCTACTGCTCTCAGTAGAGCAGTAAGCTTAGGCTACCTGACAGTGAACATTGACACGCCAGTTGGACTTGTTCCAGTCGTGGCTTTACTTGATAATGGCTCTGATACAACTTTGATCTCGCAGAGTTTTATTGAGAAATTTTGTATGCCTAGTGCGCCAGTTGATGTGTCGATAGCAACACTTGGTCTACATCGAAACTTGAAAAGCTCGTTGTTAAATTTCGATGTGCATTCGGTAGACGGGGATGAAATAATTCATGTTGCTGCAGACTGCAGGCCCCGATAATCTTTCCCCTCTTTTGCTGAAAGAATGCGCACGTGAACTTTCTTCGCCGATCTCATCTATCTTCAACAGATTCATTGAGAAAAGTATTTTTCCTGACTGTTGGAAGCCGGTACGTATTACACCAATCCCCAAAAATGATCCTGGGAAGTACCGCCCCATTGCGTGTACGTCGCAGCTACTCAAAGTACTGGAAAGTATAGTGCTACGACGACGAGTTGCCAGGTAGAAGATTCGCATCAGTTCGCGTACCGCAAAAATCGTTCGACAGTAGACGCACTCGCGTTGCTAACTGACCATGTATCCCGGTCATTGGATTCGAAATCAAAAGCGGTGCAGGTTTGTTTTCTTGATTACACCAACGCTTTCAACAGTGTTATCAGAAGTTATTTGCTCAAAAAACTTCATGATTGTGGTGTACCCCTGAACCTAGTTCACTGGATAGCGTCCTATTTTAAGGACCGCGTGCAGTATACTGCCGTGAATGGTAAAGTGTCCAATTCTGTAACGATTTCTCGCGGTGTTCTACAAGGCGCAATACTTTCTCCTACTTATTTTCTATCTACATTTCTGATCTTCCTTGCTTTCATTTCACTCTTATTCTAAAATATGCTGATGACATTGCTGTTGTTTTTGACCACCATAGACTCTCCTGACTCTCCTACATCTGAATTTATTATCAATAACATCGGCCAGTGGTCATCCTCGCTTCGCTTATCGTTAAACCCTCAAAAATGCAAAGAGGTAATATTTTCAAACTTAGCTGGTCAGCGTCGTGAAACTCTGCTTGAAGGAATTCCAACGATTTCCTTCAATGGCTCGAACTTCAGCAGAAGCGCATGTTTCAAGTATCTTGGCGTCATTTTATCACACAGTCTCAAATGGACCGATCATGTGACTGCGCAGTACTTGAAGGTTGGAAGGTTATCATTTTACGCCTTACGTATGCGTTCTTTAGCTGCTCCTCCTGATGTAGTTAGATGTTTTGTTTTTTCTTGCATTGTTCCCATTTTAATCTACGCATCCCCTATAATTTTTCCTGGTCTTTTTGAAAAGGATTTTTTGATGATCAGAAGAGGAATCAAATTAATTTCAAGATTGAGCTCTTCCTCTACCGAGTTAATTCGTGATATGATCGTCGAACGCCACTTTCGTGAATGTTACAGATTGGTCAGTCATATCGTCTGATAATGCACACCCACTGCATGATATCCTTATGGCTTGCAGATCGTTCCCAGCTACGCGTAGTCAACATATCGTCTCGTATGCAAGAACAGAGAAATTCAAAAATTCTTTTATTCCTTACCTGGCTCGATATTTGGTTGATCATACAAGTTATTCTCGATTTGAGGAAGAAACTTACAGTATAATAACTGAAGAGGGATCGTCCTTATTTGACATGCATTTTTTTTAATATACATTTTATTACGTGTGGTCGAATTAACTGTATCGCTGAAAATTCGTGTACTCGAATAAAGCCAATTATCTTCTTCTTCTTCTAAATAGACGCGGTAAACAAAGTTATACTTGTATGCCACTGTTATATAGGGTTCGTACAACGAACCACGATGTTCAGACACGAAATAACAAATTGATTCTTGGTCAAGCACACAGGGCGCTTATGGATGACCAAAGTAAAGTGTTGCTCTTATTCTGAGTGGTTTTTGAGAAGTGAACGTCCTTGAGATAAAGGTTAGGCAGGTTTAAATTTCCCATAATAACTATTGTTGTAAGAAACATGTTAAGAGTCATGCTGCTTTGAAATTCTTCCCATTGCTTTCTACTTTTGACATATATACAATATTGATTTTTGGTGACTTGAATTTGGTTTTGTTTATTGTTTATACAGAATTTAGTTTAGTTCAGTTCAGTTCAGTTAGCACAGGACGATATGTGGCAGATTCGCCAATCGAGCGTCCAGAATACTTCCGGTGGTAAGCCAAAAGAGCGTCCAATATTCAATATTCTTCTGGTATGAATTTGGCTGGAATGAAACAGAAAAACTCCCTCACCCAATAGGTGAGGAGAGACATTAGCGCGTTCCAACGACAAATTGAAGAACAACTATAAAATTAGGGATAAAATTTGGGAGACACAGAGCGCCAGATCGAGTCTAGTCTATCTTTGAAGCACGTTACTGAAGTAGAACAAACTACCTCTTCGGGCAGACAGTTCCAATAATTCACTACCCTTTCGCTAAAGAAGTGCTTACGTGCATTTGACCTGACATGTTGCTTTGCCAGTTTCAGTGAATGGCCTCGAGTACCTAACACTGGCGCAAGAGCATACATATCAGCAGGATCAATAGAACTAAAGCCTCTAACGATTTTAAAGGTCTTGATCAGATCCCCACGTAGTCGCCTTCTTTTTAGCGAGAAGAGATCTAGACTCAACAGTCGTTGTTCATACGACTTCCCAGATTGCCCTTTAATCATACGAGTAGCTAGGCGCTGAACACCTTCAAGCGTGGCAATGTCCTTTTCCAAGTAAGGAGACCAAGCTTAAACGCAATACTCGAGATGAGGTCTCACTATCGCTTGATACAATGGGATGAAAACCTCCGGGACCTGCAGGATAAAACTGATCGGAATTTAGATATTAAACTTTGCTTTTTGCAATTAATTTGTGTTATTGGAAATCTTCCTTTCACATGTTTGGTGAACCTTTTGTTTTAATTCATTCTTTATAACATTGTCCGTCACTGTTGCTGAATTTGGTCACCATTTTGGCTTCCAGTATTTTGCATGATTTTGGACGCCTTTTCGGGTGACATTTTTGCTTGTCATTGAAAATTTGAACGACATTTTGGTCGTCTTTGATTGAATTGAATTGATTCCGGAGTATTTGACTCCATTGATAGTTGTTACGTACCTATACAATTGCGGTTTGTATAATTATTTTTGTTGTAATTGTTGCCAATGTAGTGGATAGCGAGGAATTGCTTTTGAGGCTGCGTGTATTCCAGTTGTATCCACATACAATTTTGCCTCCCAGACAACCACAGAAGAACGAAAACCGTGCGTAGACAAAGAGTTTATTGTAATTAATGTAGGATTGACAACGAGAAAGTTTGAATTACAGTTTTATTGATTACTATTGATTGAATATATTGATTGTTAATTGAATCGTCACCAGAGATTCCTTTCCTAGAGCGTCGAACAAGAAAAAGTCGCTCAAAAAACTTTAGGTTATAAAATCATCGAAATTTTGGGGAAAATATACCTTGCGACCTGAATGTGTTTGTCTGTCGGGTTGTTTGAGTCACTAACGGAATGGGGGTTTATTAGGGTAAGGTTGGTTTCTCGTGAATCAGATAAAGTGACGTGTTGGTCAGTGGTAGACGTCTGTGGCGTAATGTTTCGGGTATTTGGTTTCGCTTGCGATGTTGGTTCTACGTAAGCGACTTTCATACGATCGATACTGAAGGTTTCTCTTGATCTATTCCGGTCAATTAAGAAATAATTGAGATGCCTGCTGAGCACCTTGTACGGACCAGTATACGGTGGGTAAAGTGGTCGACGTACATGATCGGCGTGCACAAACACAAAGTTGCAGGTAGACAAGTCGGCTGGGATGTAGAGCGGTTGAGCGTGTTGGCGAGTTGGGATAGCTCGTAATGATTTCATGAAGCTGCGAATGCGACTGATATATGGTGGAGCTGTAAGATCATTTGGTGAATCGGAAGATGTCAAGAATTTGCCAGGTAAGTTAAGTGTACTCCCGTACACCATCTCAGAAGCTGAGCAACCCAGGTCTTCTTTCACGGCTGTACGGATACCAAGAAGCACCAAGGGCAATGACTCGGACCAACGTTCTAAATTCCCGTGACTCATGATTGCGGCTTTGAGTTGCCGATGAAATCTTTCGACTAAGCTATTTGAAGAAGGATGGTAGGGTGTAGTCTGTATGTGCTTTGTACCGAGTGTTCTATTCAATTCCCGAAAAAGCGTTGACTGAAATTGGGAACCTCTGTCAGTGGTAATAGTGTTTGGTACACCAAAGTTGCTGATCCAATGTTGAACGAAATCTTTCGCAACCGTTTCTGAACTGATATCCTGTATGGCTACAGCCAATGGCCAACGGATAAAACGGTCGACGAGGTCAATATATAGGAGCAACCGTTAGAGACCGCTAATGGACCAACGAGATCAAAGTGAACGTACTGAAAGCGCTCCGTAACAGGTGGAAATACACCAGGGGAAGTGATGGTGTGACGTTGGACTTTACTTTGTTGACACCGGAGGCAACTCTTGGTCCAAAGTTGAATGTCTTTATTCATGTCAGACCAAAGATAACGAGAGCTTATCAGCCTTCGAGTAACTTTTACTCCGGGATGTGATAAACCATGCAAATGCTCGAATACGGTACGTCTCAAATCTGATGGGACATGTCGCAAACCAGATAAGAATTGGAATTAGGTATCGGAATACGGCGTAATTTACCCGATGGTGAAGTAATGTACCGATTTATTACAGGGTCATTTTGCTGCGAACGTGCTAATTGCTCAAAATCGATTTCAGACATGTCGATAGCACTTAACCGAATCCGAGAGAATGTATCTGCAACTGTGTTTGACGACCTGGAAAGATATCGAATGTCACTCGTGAATTGCGAGATATAATCCAAGTGACGTATTTCTCGAGGCGAATATCGATCCGATGGTGCAGCAAGAGCAAGCACTAACGGCTTGTGATCGGTCCATACTGTGAAATCACTGCCTTCAAGCAAATGTCTGAAAAGAAAGCGAGTGGCTTGGTGATATTGTCTTCTTCTTGTTGAAGGAGTGCGCCGACTGCCGCTTGTGATGCGTCTGTAGCGAGAGACAACCGAGTATTGGGGTTCGTTGATAAATGGGTCAGTGAAGTGACTTCGTTTAGTACAGATTTGAGTTGTTCGAATGATTTGATGGCTTCGTCATTCATTTTAAATTTACGTTTCTTTCCACGTAACAAGTCAGTCAATGGTTATTAAATCATAGCACATTGTGGAATAAAGCGTCCATAATAGTTGACCAAACCCAAGAAACGTCTAACTTGACGGATGGAGCTGGGGCATGGATAATCTTGGATAGCTGAT
Source organism: Atriophallophorus winterbourni (assembly GCA_013407085.1). Classification (NCBI taxonomy): domain Eukaryota; kingdom Metazoa; phylum Platyhelminthes; class Trematoda; order Plagiorchiida; family Microphallidae; genus Atriophallophorus; species Atriophallophorus winterbourni. The sequence goes on from JACCGJ010008007.1 coordinate 14,558, forward strand.
AGGTTTTGAGGTAACGGCTTTATACCGGAACTATCAATTTGGTGTCGGAGAATTTCGATAGAACTCACACCAAACAGACACCTATCGGGATTAACCACAATGTCGTAGTGGGATAGACGTTGAAATACTTCACGAAGGTGTTCAAAATGTTCAGTGGGATTTGTACTTGCGACTAGGACATCATCAATGTACACGTAGACGGGAGATAGACCGAGGAAAACTTGGCCCAAAATTCTCTGGAAGGTCTGTGCAGCATTGCGTAGACCAAATGGCAACCTTAGAAATTCGAACAGACCAAATGGAGTGGTGATGGCAGTTTTGGGAATATCTTCGTCAGCTACGGGAATTTGATGATATGCCCGCACTAAATCCAACTTCGAGAACACCGATTTTCCGTGAAGAAATAGTGCAAAGTCATGTATGCGCGGAATCGGATATCGATCTGGAATCGTTACACGATTTAAAGCACGATAATCGCCACATGGACGTCAGGCCATATGAAGAGGTGTGGCCCAAGGTGAATTCGATGGACAGATTATCCCGAGTTTCATCATATGCTCGAATTCTCGTTTGGCAGCTTCAAGTTTGTGAGGCGCCAGTCTGCGTGGTCTACTGAAAACTGTGGCTCCAAGGGGTGAAATATGGTGTTTGATGTCATGCTTCAGAGGGGTGTCATGTGCACATGGTTTGAAGATATCCAAAAATTCTCTCATGAGATAAACGTAATTCGGTGCAGTATCCGGAATCAGGACTCGAATAGTTTGTGTGGGTGAATTAGACAAATGGCCGGTAACGTTAATTTTTGTGACATTGTCGATGAGCTTTCATGTTGACTGAAAGATTAAAGTGTGAGAGGAAATCGGCTCCCAGGATAGGGGTTTTGACGTCGGTAACAGTGAAAATCCATCGAAAGTTACGTCGCAGACCAAAGTCGATGGAAAGTGATTGTTGGCCGTATGTGCTTATTCGAGCGCCATTCGCTTGTAGGGTCGATGGAGAGTGGTTTCCGCGTTCTGAGTTTGTGAGTGGGATGACGCTTAGTTCGGCTCCCGTGTATATGAGAAAACGAAACTTTGTTGAACCATCAGTGACGTAGAATAAACGGCTGGTGGTATTGCCAGACAGATCTGAAGCTTCTACTGCCAGGCTTCACGGCTTCTCTGATTTTGGTTTTGTGTTTTGAGGCTACATGGGGTTCTTTCAACGACGAGGACAGTTTCGACTTCTGTTTAAGTGCTGTGTTTGTGAAGTCAAATAGCTGATCTTGGATTTCAAATCAGATATATCCTTGTTCAAATCTGCGCAGGAAGTACAAGGGGTGGAAATTGGTTGGCTGACCGTGCAGATTGATGTGTTACGAGAAATGTCGTAGACTTCGTTTGCAACTTGAGCAAGCTTGTCTAGGTTACTGTCGTTTTTCATGATAGCCAGAACTTTACGCAAATCGTCTGACAAACTCTGGAACAAGATATGTCGTATTATTCGTTTGTCAACCTTCTGTGTGCCTTTTAATTGTAACAAATGGCGTAAGTGTTCTGAGGGTATACGATCTTCTAGCTAAGAGCTGGATAGGAGTTTTAGCATGTTTTGCTCATCGGTGGAACCAAATCGAGAGATAATCGCAGATTTGAGCTTATTATAAGGATCTGTGGCAGGTTGATCATAAATTAAATCAGCAACTTTTCTCCCAATGGATGTTGGGAGCATTCCAGCAACGCGGTTGTAGCGTGTGCGTTGCGTTAGAACACGGTATAACTCGAAAAGAGTTTCGATTCGTGCAAACCATAGACGTGGATCTGTGTTGTCGAAGACGGGTAATGTGAATTGATTGATAAAATCATCTTCCATCTTGTCTTCGTTATTTGTAGTATGGTTCATTGCGTTAATCGAATTAAATGCGTGTTCGGGCTTACCAATTTAAGTGGATAGTGAGGAATGGCTTTTGAGGCTGCGTGTATTCCAGTTGTATCCACATACAATTTTGACTCCCAGACAACAACAGAAAAACGAAAACCGTGCGTAGACAAAGAGTTTATTGTAATTAATGTAAGACTAACAACGAGAAAATTTGAATTACAGTATTATTGATTATTATTGATTGAATATATTGATTGTTATTTGAACCGTCACCACACCAATTAGAGTACCGTATAATATCCGAATAATTCTTTTGAATCTGTTGAAATAAGAAACCGGTGGTCTACGCGTTACTCACGTCACAGACGTTACAATTGGTACTTGGTGAGTGCAACTCAAGAGCTGAAGCACTTGGGTCAACCTTTCGTTGTACCATTCTGTAGATGAAGGCGGCCGGTAGACCACACCAATCGTGCAAAATTCACCAAAATTCAGCGTTAAAGAAAACCAAATGGTAACCTCGAGGATGAATTATGTGTTGTCTAGCGGATGGCACTAAAGTCGATTACGATAAAAAAGCGCAACACCACCACCACTTCTCTCTCGATCGTTTTTTATCACATTTATATATGAAATAGATATCTCAGTCGAAATCAATTGGAAAGAATATCATGTTTCTGTAATGGCGATAATGTCAGGTGAGTAGTGCAAGAATATCACGGTCAACTCCACTAATTTGTTAAAATGGCTTTGCGCATTTGTATATAAACATCTTATAAAGTTTGTAGTGTTTAATTCATGGAAGGTTATCAATGTGCCGGCTCGGTTAGAGTAGAAATGCTCAAGCTTTTGGAGCTATCGTATGAGTTTCCGTTCGAACCGCATCACTTGTTTTCGGGTACTATCCTGAGCAAGCTTAACTTGACGTTTTGAGGTCAGTTTCTTCTATTAGCTTTCAATTCACGTTCAATACCATAGGTGATTTCGGTTGTCAAGACATACATGCTTACAAATCTACAAGATTACCTGCAGAGATTGCGAGGAAAATTAGATTGGACAAAATACTTGGAAGCTGAGCACAATACTACATGAACAAAGGTTAGCCGCAAGAAGACAGTTCCGTTCAGTTCAGTTTGCAGGAGACAATCGAAGGTCATTGATTATAATACGTTTAGATCAATTCTGGCACCAATTGATTTTGATAACGTGAAGATTTTATCCAAAGAAAACAACCGACGAGCCCGAGAATCAATCAAAGCGAGGCACTCAATAACGACATCAATTATTCAGCACATACAATTGGCTGCAACCTGTGGACCAATGAAAACTCGATGAGCAATAAAGCAAAATCTGAATTCCATCTACCATCGGGAGTGATGGCGAACGGACAGACAGACCTTATAAATACCAATGAATAACAATTGCATGTCACTTCAAAATAGGTTTCGCTGATGATGTCATCTAGCTTGACGACGAAACTTCCAACAACTACTACACGAGCTCGGCCAACACCATCTAAACAACATCCTCATAATGAAGCCCTGAAGTTAAATGAATACTTATCATCGAAGGTATATTTATTTTCTGGTCTTTGAAATATTTAAAGCATTTCGTTCTGATTGTTCCGAATAAAAGCGATACTCTTCTCATGTTGTTTATGCAGATTATTTCGCTTGAGTGGGGCATTCTGTAGGCCAGTTTTGTTTAGTTTTGGTGGAGGTTCTCATGATCTGCATTCTTTATGTCTGGCGTCACGAGAATTCTGAAATCCGAACATTACAAATCTAAGTAAATGTTATTTTTCAGGTATTGTTCCATATTAAATAATGTCGTAAACAGTAACCCGGCATTCCGTTGATATAAAGAGCACCAAGCAAAATATTTAGAACCAAGAGTTTCGTAATTTTATTTATCGTGAGAAAATGTGTAGGAATTATTTTCTATTTTAAATACTTCCGTCAATGTTTCACACCTAAGTTTATATTCATAAATGTTTTCCATCATAATGCAGTGTGGCGTTTTGTTTAAAACATCATAACGCCCACTTGCGCAAACTATGCGTGAAATTCTGACAAACCCACGCAGTGATGAACGAAAATTTACAATGTTTAGGATTACTAATCTTGATTCTATTTTCTTTTTCGATAAACTATATTGCTCTGATTTATTTCGAACGAACAAGCAGAAGTAGAAAATTACACGAGAGAAAAATAATAGTTCTAAGATCTGTCGAAGAGCTAAAATGTGGTCGACACAGCCTCTGCTTGTCGGGAAGTCAGCTGGCTACTCTCGGATCTGTGATGCCATATGCAAAGTTAATCGTCTAAGGCATACGGAAGCTAATAACGTCGTGATGATGGGCGTGAGATTTATCCGCTTCGCGCACTTTTTTAAAATCAGTATTATAACCGATTCTTCCCCAACTCTGAGGGACGGGTTCTGGCAACCACACTTCACGGATATATTGATTAGGATTTGGCCACCTTTCATGAACATAACAGGCAGTATGGCCTCGGGCCAGCAGCTTTGAATCGTTTCATGGGTTCGATACTTACTTTAATTTCTAAATCACGAAAGGGATCTAGGTTAAAGGGCCAATGATAAATTGCTCAAATAAAGCGATGAGTCAGTTGCAGGTGACCAGCTGAATTGTCCTTGAACATGTTCGGCCCAGCGTGAAAGGCGGTGATTCTTATTAACGATAAGAATACCCTCTATTTGAGCGAGTCTCACTCACCCCTTTGTTAGTAGAACCCGTCGATCGAGCAAGTTGGAAGAGTTTTCGCATGTTACCAGCATTATTTGTTATTTCCATTTGTTCGACCTTATTTAGTCACCACTTTTCTGTTTAGTCTCAAGCTCGGTTTAGGTTCATTCATCATGCGTCTACACTCTCTATTGTGTTCAGGATCAGAAGGGTGCTCGGATGTGCACACAGCATTTTTGTGCTGAGTGGCTAACACCGTGCTAAATTAATTCACCGCCGATAATGAGCTGCATGTTGAAACACGCTGGAGTCTCACTACGATTCCCGCTTGTATTTTATTTCTCATATCTATCTAGGCATAGGCAACCTGACAGTATCTTCGCCCACTGTGGCACTTTTCATGCATTAGGCTTGTGCTTTCATACATACTGGCCACCCTTACAACGACGCCATTCCGAGTTAGGAGTGGAAAAAACGACGGAAAACGATGATTTCCCATTCGCAATACGTGGCCTAACCAGCGAAGTCTATGTCGTTCGACGTCTACGTCGCTACAAAAGATTCTATTACGTATAGTTGCGTTGAGTATCTGATGGTACCAATTAACAGCAGTCTGTTTAGGCCTGGGCTACGGATTCTATAGAAGAGTAAGCACAAACAAACTGGGAATAAGTGCCTACACCTCGAATGGAACATGCATTCAAACAAGCTTCGTGAACGAGTAGAGCGACATCAGCATGGCAGCTTTCTAGAAGATTTATTTGTGATTGTCGTGGTGTTATGTAGGCTGGGATAGTGCCAGGTCACCCATGCCTAGACACGAAAACAATTAGGGTTCTCGGTCAAAGCCTTTTGCTAAAGAGCCTTATTCACAAGGCAGTAGGTTGTGACCGAGTTCGTCTGACCTCTACCCACCGATATTTCTGGTATGAGAATCTCTGCTTATGCCAAATGACACAACCGAGTATAGCTCGATGAGTAACAAAGAAACACAAACCATCGCAACACCTTAAGGTCTAGTCTTCGCGTGGAGTCCTCAATGTAACCTATTCAGCGAGCACTTATGACGATATGGTCGATTTGGGCCGAAGGTTGGCTTCAATCCGGTGAGCGCCATGTGACAAATTGATATCTTTTGTGGAGAAAGGAAGTACTGCTAAAAAATAATCGAGATTGTCCACAAATGCATGAACAGTCTGCCATAATCTGTGCGTTTGGCCTGGCAAGACCCAATGTAGATAAAGCACAAGCCTGATCCCAGGCAAGTGCCGTACAGCAGAAGACTTCACGTGGTGAGATACGTCAGTTGGCCCAGGCCTAGACAGATATGACAAAGAAGAAATAGAAATGGTAGGGAGACCCTCCAGCGTGTATTCCGCTGCAGAGCTCACTAGCCAGCGGCCAATCAATTTAGCACGGTTGTTAGCCACACATCACAGAGTCTGCTGATTGCACATCCGTACCACCTAATCGTGTTTCAGACATCTAAGCGACACAACCTGGCGTTCATATATCCCACTGAGACAAATTGAATTCCCCCTACCTCCGTCAACGATTATTAAAACATAAATCACTTGACGTGAAATCTACTTTCAATCAGGCGAAAGCATTTGATATCGCTCAGCAACAGTCGCTTTTCTTTACTCAATCTATTACAAATATTCATGGTACAGCCGTTGACGGAAGACTTCGCTATACCGAGATTATAAGAATTACCCAAAACACACAAAGATAATATTTCATTACATCCCATAGTTTCCTTACCCGGAGACCCGAATTACATATCATCAAAGGAACCGCGAGGAAGACAGTTATACCTGGTGACAGACTAGCTACACACCGTCAACTTTGCAGAACAATTTCTCCAGAAATTAAAGCATGTAATAATCGATGAAGATGAAATAATAGTTTCTTTCGACGTATCGGCGTTATCTACATCAATCGATCAAACACTCGCAAAACAGATCATATCAGCGTTGCTCAACGAAAAAGCAACAGAACACAACGGAAATCGATTAAAACGAGATAGTTTGATGGAATTTATCGAGCTGTGTCTTCAAACACACTTCAAGTCCAATGGTAAAATCTACTAACAGATTCGAGGAACGCCAATGAAATCACCGATTTCCTGACTAATTGTCGAAGCAGTCATGCAACGTTTGGAACGGATTGCTCTACCAATACTACGGCCAAAGTTATGGATCCGCTATGTGGACGACACATTTGTGATCGTCTACAAATGGCTACTGACTATTGAACTGAAGCTGAAGGCGGCCTGGCGTTCCTGGGCGCTCAAGTAAAACGAACAAGCGATGGAAATACGGGGGCCAATGTCTACAGGAAGAATGCTCACTCGGATCAAATCTTGAACTTTCACAGCAAGGATCTGAAAGGCCATAGACGCAGCCGCGTTAGAACAATATTAAAAAGAGCAGCAAGACATTGCAGCACACGGGAAATAAGAAGACATCAAAAAGAATATCGGTTCAAAGTGTTCCAGAAAAATGGACACCCAAGAAGCTTCATACTACGCATCAAGTTCAACCATACCCATCAAAGAAACGATCATGAGAACCAAGTTAGACGCGCTCTTCCGTGTGTGCAGAACATAAGTAACAGCAGCTAGGTTCTTTCGGCCATTTGGAATAGACGCCGCGCACAAACCTCAACAATACAAAAGACAGCGAAAGAAGAAAAACAATCAAACATTGTCTACAAGATTACGTGCATCGATTGCGAAAAAAATTAGATGGGACAAACTGCTCGAAAGCTGAACACAAGACTACGTGAACACCGGTTAGTCGCAAGAAGACAGTTCAGTTCAGTTTGCACAAGCCAAACCAAGGTCATTAATTATAATACGCTTAGACCAATTCTGGCATCAATTGATTTTGATAACGTGTAGGTTTTAGCCAAAGAAAACAACTGACGAGCCCGAGAATCCATCAAAGCGAGGCACTCAATAACGACATCAATTATTCAGCACATCCAATTGGCTGCAACATATGGACCAATGAAAACTAATCAATCTTCAAAGTAAAGTGTTGCTCACATCCCCATCCCTTACACTCCACTACCAGTTTCTGGCTGTTTGCCGTCGTCAGGTGGAGACAGTAAGATCAGGTTCAGTGAGCCTTGAAACAGTGGTAAAGTGGTCAATAGTGTATTGTGGAAATAAAAGCTACAAGCTTAATAGAATAACCACAGGATAGTTAACACATTGGGTCGGGAAAAATGCCACAGTCCAGAGAGGAGAAAAGTAATTCATATTGAGTGGGAAGTAAACGCTGTGGAGAGAGAAAAAATGGTGCAGTATCACAGAGATCATAATAACAAAATTATGATTAAAAATTGTGCAATGCGTTATAGAAATGAATGTCAATGCGTTCTTTAAAAATAGTGGGAGATGGGGCAGAAACGACAGAATGGGGCAGGGCATTCCAAGCACGAGTAATCCGAATGGCGAAGAATTGTCTGCGGCAGTCCAGTCTACTGTGCCGATGCGCTAGCTTGAGAGGATGACCACGATTTCCAGAGGGCAATGTCAATTCTAGCATTCGCCTACATGGGTGATTTTCATCCGTCAATATCCGATACGTAAGAATCAGATCGCCTCGGAGTTGACGGTAATCCGCTGGAAACAATCTCCGTGTTGTTAGACGTTCTTGGTAGCTGGCGAGGCCAAGCCCCTTGACAAGCTTGGTAAAACGTCACTGTGGTTGTTCAAACGTGTGCTGGTCACGCTTCAGCCATAGTTTCCAGACAGAAATAGCATATTCTAAGTGTAGCCTGACGTACGCCTGAAGAAGCGGGAAGAGACGTGAATCGATGATTCCGAATCCCCGCTTCAAGAGCCCAAAGTTTCTATTAGCTACGGTTGAAGCACTTTTACACTGAGCAGAACAGCGTAAGTCATGCTGCACGATCACTCCGAGATCCTTTTCTTGCGTTGTGACAGTGAGGATCTTGCCACCTAGATTATACCTAGGGTGGCCAGGAAAGCGAACACGTAATGCGTGGCATTTTTAATGTTGAATGGTAAGCGATTGATCGTTGACGATTCATGCAATGAGTCTAGATCGGATTGCAGTTTTGACGTATCGTCAGACGAATTGATAGAGCGCCAGATCTTGATATCATCCGCAAATAGGAGAAAAGGTGATTTCACGTATCCTCCAATGTCATTGATAAACAACAACATAAGGACGTGATGATTCATTACGTATATAATACAGGTCCGTCATTGAGTCAGTCCAAAAGTTTACATCCTTGATGTGATTTCCAAACGTTCGTTTCAATAGCAAATATATTCGTACTGCAAGCACAGCAGCTTGTAATTCAAGTCTCGGAATAGAAACCGTTTTTAAAGGATTGACTCTTGACTTCGAAAGTAAAAGACGTGCAGGTGAAACGAATTCTTTATCAAAGGTATGACCATATGCCACTGCTCCGTGATTAATTTCAGATGCATCGCAAAATATATGTAAATATATTTGCGTATCAAGCTGGTTATGCCCACCAATGCAACGAGGTACTCGAAGCTCCTTGGCAGAGCGTAAGGATGATATCCATCTATCGAATAGCAACACAATATCATCAGGAATCCTTTCATCCCATCCCAACTTTCTCCTGCAAATGCATTGTAATAAATGCTTTCCGGGCAGAATCCATGGACTCATTAACCCAAGAGGATCGTACAGACTGCTGACCATGGACAGTATTCCTCTTCTCGTCAATTCTCGATCAGGCATATTGAACTCCAGTGTAAATTCATCATTAGATGCGTTCCATATCACTCCCAACATTCTTTCGATACACGGTTTGTCCTCCCCTATCACCCGCACATGAGGAGCCAGTTCATGTATCGGCATAGACTCAAGCAACAAATGGTCGTTTGATAGCCATTTCGTCAATTTGAACCCATCAAGTTCCAATAACTCACTGAGCTGCCGTATCACTGTTATTGCTTCTTCTCGAGATGGCACCGAAATCAAGCAGTCGTCCACATAGAAGTTAGTGTGTACATATTTACTGATGCTGTCTTCAAACTTATGTCCAAACTGTTCTACAGTTCTGCGTAACGCATAAGTTGCACAAAATGGTGATGAAGTGGCCCCAAATGGATGCACTGTCATCCGGTACGCTTTAATGTGCGATGTCATGTCGTTATTCGACCACCAAAGCAGTCTTAATGCGTCTCGGTCCGCCTGTGGCACACCCACTTGCAGAAACATTTCTTTAATGTCAGCCGCGAACGCATACTTGTGTAACCGGAAACGTAGAAGGACCTCAACCAAGTTCGTTGTCAGGTTCGGACCCTGTAACAACATGTCGTTCAAGCAGACGTTGTTATACCTTGCAGCACAATCAAACACAATTCTACACTTCTCCGGTTTCCGTGGATTCAGTACCGGGTGATGTGGCAAGTACCAAACACGTGTCGGACGCTCAATAGTAGCCGGAATATCCTCGATGTGTCCAGATTCGTAGTGATGTCACAATACTTCAACATATCGTAAATAAAACTGTCCATCTCTTTCAAAACGGCGTTTTAACATGCTAAGCCTCTTTAAGGCTAACTGATAATTATCATCCAATTGAATATCAGGTTTTTTCCATGGAAGAGGTACCTGAAAATGCCCGTCAACTAAAAAGGATTTTTCAACTATACGTAACGCAGATCCATCATTACGCGAGAGAGTCGTATCCTCCACACAAAGATCGACGAACTCTCCGTCATACAACTTGGTGAGTTTGTCGAGCACATCTTGTGTTTGTGTGGTGAGAACACTTACGTGATTAACAACTCTCGAACGATCAGTTGGTCCTTGTAGCACCCATCCAAGTAACGTCTAGGTAGCGAATGGCTGCTCTCGACCACTTAAACGTTGTTCAAGCACCCAATGCGCCTCCGGTACGTTACAGCCAATTAGCAAGGTTATTTCTCTCCCCACATTCTGTGAAAACTTCAGATCTCTCAAATGTGCATACCTCGCGCTGATCATATTTGGGGAATTCAGCTCTGCTTCAGGTAACTTGGAAACCGTGTAAGCTTCGGCTACATGAATTATTTCATCCCCGTCTACCGAATGCACATCGAAACTTAACAACGAACTTTCCAACTTTCGATGTAAACCAAGTGTTGCTATCGACACATCAACTGGCGCACTAGGCATACAATATTTCTCAACAAAACTCTGCGAGATCAAAGTTTTATCAGAGCCATTATCAAGTAAAGCCACGACTGGAACAAGTCCAACTGGCGTGCTAATGTTCACTGTCAGGTAGCCTAAGCTTACTGCTCTACTGAGAGCAGTAGCACTGCAGTTTATACTTTTCAGTTGCTCATTCGGACGATCATAATGCAGCGAAGAATGGTGTCGTCTACTACAACCTTCAACGGGACAAGTATTCGTAACTTTGCAATCGAATGCCCTGTGAGACCGGCATAAGCAAACGTAACATATTCCATGCAGCTTAGCCATACTCCATCTGGCTTCAACGTCAGCCTCCTGATAAACAGGACAATCTTCTATCTTATGAGGTCCTCTACATTGAAAGCATTCAACCAGCATTGGCCTCGGTTCCCTTGTAGTCATTAACACTCTCCTTACTTCTGGCATTCTTGGTTTCTCTGATGGCTTTGAAAAGACAGATGTTCTATCTATTAGCATGCCAAATCTGCTCCTGGCAATTCTTGCTCTCCGAGATACGAACTCGGTCAGACTGGCAAAATCAACTTCTGACCCGTCAGCAAGAATTGTATCCGCTGCGTCAGCCCACTGATGTTGTAAGGCAACAGGGAAGCATTTCATTAATCCTTCCAAAGTTGTGACTGAATTCAAATCAGCGTCACACTTCATTTGCTTCAATGTGATTTGGCAACTTTCCATTTTTATGGCCAAATCAGACAAACCATCGACTTTGTTGAAAAGTCTTCTGACTTCACCAAGCAACTATTCCAATGTTGGCCTGGCAATTACATGCTGTAGCCCAAACATATTTTTCAAAATCTTTGTCCGCGTATAACCCTCAGTGGGTTGTAGCATGACACATGCATCAATTGCTTTTCGAGCCTTTCCCCGACAATAATACATCAAATACAACAGTCGCTGGCCCGGATCCATAAGCCTCGACTCAACGTAACATTCGAACTGTTTCAGGAACTTCCAATAGTCCATTGGATTACCGTCGAAGTAGGATAATTCTACTTTAGGCAATCCGATACTCATGTTCATCGCTGGTTGCAAATAGCTTACCGTCGAGTCGAACCCTTCAGGTTTGCTGCTTGTACCGGCGATCAAGTTTTCTTCTTCAGCGACTCCTCGACGTTCCTTTGTCAAGCTCTCTATCGTTGATCTAGCAGTATCTAAATCGCGCTTTAGTTGCAACACTTGTTGAGAACTCGCAATGCTATCTCTATCATCGTTTTCCTTAGAAGCTATCTTAGGCATACTAGATGAAACAATATACAAAAATGTTCCAAAACGACCAAAAATAAATAAAAGGGGACGTCACCAAAGTTGTGAACAGGGATTGACTGTCAAATGTTCAATGTCACGACGATCGGGGAGTTCTTCACCAATTTTGCAGAATATAGCTTCAATTGAATGAACCAAAATGCGTACTTTCTCCGGTTGAGACAAATACTGTACCAGTCAGAAGACAAGTTGTGATGCGAATCCAATTGAAACAATCCAACTTGAGCACAGAAAGCGAATTGATGCAATTCACGAATTGAGCACTTCTCGCCAAGTTCGAGAAGAATCAAATTCCAAATTAAGTACTCCCAAAATTAAGTACTTAATTGGGAATTTGATACTTCTCGAACTTGGGGAGAAGTACTCAATTCGTGAATTGCATCAATTCGCTTTCTGTGCTGTAGTTGGATCGCTTCAATTGGATTCGCATCACAACTTGTCTTCTGACTGGTACAGTATTTGTCTCAACGGGAGAAAATACGCATTTTGGTTCATTCAATCGAGGCTATATTGAGCAAAATTGGCGAAGAACTCCCCGATCGTCGTGACATTGAACATTTGACAGTCAATCCCTGTTCACAACTTTGGTGACGTCCCCTTTTATTTATTTTTGGTCGTTTTGGAACATTTTGTATATTGTTTCATCTAGTATGCCTAAGATAGCTTCTAAGAAAAACGATGATAGAGATAGCAATGCGAGTTCTCAACAAGTGTTGCAACTAAAGCGCGATTTAGATACTGCTAGATCAACGATAGAGAGCTTGACAAAGGAACGTCGAGGAGTCGCTGAAGAAGAAAACTTCATCGCCGGTACAAGCAGCAAACTTGAAGGGTTCGACTCGACGGTAAGCTATTTGCAACCAGCGATGAACATGAGTATCGGATTGCCTAAAGTAGAATTATCATACTTCGACGGTAATCCAATAGACTATTGGAAGTTCCTGAAACAGTTTGAATGTTACGTTGAGTCGAGGCTTATGGATCCGGGTCAGCGACTGTTGTATTTGATGTATTATTGTCGGGGAAAGGCTCGAAAAGCAATTGATGCATGTGTCATGCTACAACCCACTGAGGGTTATACGCGGACAAAGATTTTGAAAAATATGTTTGGGCTACAGCATGTAATTGCCAGGCCAACATTGGAATAGTTGCTTGGTGAAGTCAGAAGACTTTTCAACAAAGTCGATGGTTTGTCTGATTTGGCCATAAAAATGGAAAGTTGCCAAATCACATTGAAGCAAATGAAGTGTGACGCTGATTTGAATTCAGTCACAACTTTGGAAGGATTAATGAAATGCTTCCCTGTTGCCTTACAACATCAGTGGGCTGACGCAGCGGATACAATTCTTGCTGACGGGTCAGAAGTTGATTTTGCCAGTCTGACCGAGTTCGTATCTCGGAGAGCAAGAATTGCCAGGAGCAGATTTGGCATGCTAATAGATAGAACATCTGTCTTTTCAAAGCCATCAGAGAAACCAAGAATGCCAGAAGTAAGGAGAGTGTTAATGACTACAAGGGAACCGAGGCCAATGCTGGTTGAATGCTTTCAATGTAGAGGACCTCATAAGATAGAAGATTGTCCTGTTTATCAGGAGGCTGACGTTGAAGCCAGATGGAGTATGGCTAAGCTGCATGGAATATGTTACGTTTGCTTATGCCGGTCTCACAGGGCATTCGATTGCAAAGTTACGAATACTTGTCCCGTTGAAGGTTGTAGTAGACGACACCATTCTTCGCTGCATTATGATCGTCCGAATGAGCAACTGAAAAGTATAAACTGCAGTGCTACTGCTCTCAGTAGAGCAGTAAGCTTAGGCTACCTGACAGTGAACATTAGCACGCCAGTTGGACTTGTTCCAGTCGTGGCTTTACTTGATAATGGCTCTGATAAAACTTTGATCTCGCAGAGTTTTGTTGAGAAATATTGTATGCCTAGTGCGCCAGTTGATGTGTCGATAGCAACACTTGGTTTACATCGAAAGTTGGAAAGTTCGTTGTTAAGTTTCGATTTGCATTCGGTTGACAGTGATGAAATAATTCATGTCGCTGCAAGCTGCAGGCCAGGATAATCTTTCCCCTCTCTTGCTGTAAGAATGCGCACGTGAACGTTTTTCGCCGATCCCATCTATCTTCAACAGATGCATTGAGAAAAGTATTTTTCCTGACTGTTGGAAGCCGGTACGTATTACACCAATCCCTAAAAATGATCCTGGGGAGTACCGCCCCATTGCGTGTACGTCGCAGCTACTCAAAGTACTGGAAAGTATAGTGCTACGACGACTTGTTTTGAGTTGCCAGGTTGAAGATTCGCATCAGTTCGCGTACCGCAAAAATCGTTCGACAGTAGACGCACCCGCGTTGCTAACTGACCATGTATCCCGGTCATTGGATTCGAAATCAAAAGCGGTGCAGGTTTGTTTTCTTGATTACACCAACGCTTTCAACAGTGTTATCAGAAGTTCTTTGCTCAAAAAACTTCATGATTGTGGTGTACCCCTGAACCTAGTTCACTGGATAGCGTCCTATTTTAAGGACCGCGTGCAGTATACTGCCGTGAATGGTAAAGTGTCCAATTCTGTAACGATTTCTCGCGGTGTTCTACAAGGCGCAATACTTTCCCCCTTCTTATTTTCTATCTACATTTCTGATCTTCCTTGCTTTCATTCCACTCTTATTCTAAAATATGCTGATGACATTGCTGTTGTTTTTGACCACCATAGACGTGCTGACTCTCCTACATCTGAATTTATTATCAATAACATTGGCCAGTGGTCATCCTCGCTCGGCTTATCGTTAAACCCTCAAAAATGCAAAGAGGTAATATTTTCAAACTTGGCTGGTCAGCGTCGTGAAACTCTGCTTCAAGGAATTCCCACGATTTCCTTCAATGGCTCGAACTTCAGCAGAAGCGCATGTTTCAAGTATCTTGGCGTCATTTTATCACAGAGTCTCAAATGGACCGATCATGTGACTGCACAGTACTTGAAGGTTAGAAGGTTATCATTTTACGCCTTACGTCTGCGTTCTTTAGCTGTTCCTCCTGATGTAGTTAGATGTTTTGTTTTTTCTTGCATTGTTCCCATTTTAATCTACGCATCCCCTATAATTTTTCCTGGTCTTTTTGAAAAGGATTTTTTGATGATCAGAAGAGGAATCAAATTAATTTCAAGATTGAGCTCTTCCTCTACCGAGTTAATTCGTGATATGATCGTCGAACGCCACTTTCGTGAATGTGACAGATTGATCAGTCATATCGTCTGATAATGCACACCCACTGCATGAGGTCCTTATGGCTTGCAGATCGTTCCCAGCTACGCGTAGTCAACATATCGTCCCGTATGCAAGAACTGAGAAATTCAAAAATTCTTTTATTCCTTACCTGGCTCGATATTTGGTTGATCATACAAGTAATTCTCGATTTGAGGAAGAAACTTACAGTATAATAACTGAAGTGGGATCGTCTTTATTTGACATGTATTTTTTTAATGTACATTTTATTACGTGTGGTCGATTTAACTGTATCGCTGAAAATTCGTGTACTCGAATAAAGCCATTTTTCTACTTCTTCTTCTAAATAGACGCGGTAAACAAATTTATACTTGTATGCCACTGTTATATAAGGTTCGTACAACAAACCACGATGTTCAGACACGGAATAACAAATTGATTCTTTGTCAAGCACACAGGGCGCTTATGGATGACCAAAGAAAAGTGTTGCTCTTATTCTGAGTGTTTTTTGAGGAGTGAACGTCCTTGAGATAAAGGTTAGGCAGGTTTAAATTTCCCATAATAACTATTGTTGTAAGAAACATGTTAAGAGTCATGCTGCTTTGAAATTCTTCCCATTACTTTCTTCTTTTGACCTATATACAATATTGATTTTTGGTGACTTGAATTTGGTTTTGTTTATTGTTTTTACAGAATTTCGATTTTAAACTTTGCTTTTTGCAATTAATTTGTGTTATTGGAAATCTTCCTTTCACATGTTTGGTGAACCTTTTGTTTTAATTCAATATTTATAACATTGTCCGTCACTGTTGCTGAATTTGGTCACCATTTTGGGCTCCAGTATTTTGCATGATTTTGGACGCCTATTCGGGTGACATTTTTGCTTGTCATGGAAAATTTGGACGACATTATGGTCGTCTTTGATTGAATTGAATTGATTCTGGAGTATTTGGCTCCAGTGATTGCTGTTACGTATCTATACAATTGCGGTTTGTATAATTATTGTTGTTGTAATTGTTGCCAATGTAGTGGATTGTAGCGGTTGATCCAACGGAGATTTCACCACTAACAAAGTACGTCTCTGGTTATTGAACGCAATAAACCGGAACACAGTTCGCAACGAATAACAGCATACAAATCCAAGGCAGTCACACGCGATATACTTGTCCCAAAGCAGAACACGAGCCCTGCGTGAATCGTATATTTTGAATCGTATATTCAAAATTGTGTACATATTTACATGTATCATTAAAACAAAACAATAATAAAATATGCAGGGTTATTGTAATAAAATATACAATAATGAAAACACCATAATACTCCCTCCCTAGAGCGTTAGAAGAGAGTGAAACGCTCGAAACGAAAATATAGTTAATCAGCGTAGTCTGCAAGGTTTGCAGGCCACCTGACTCTCCGGCCTGATCGAGTTTTGTGAATTGGAGAGGGTGAGTCAGATGAGGGAAGAGAGAGTTTACATGGTTGGGTTGATTGGGTCGACTGAGAAGTGGGTGGGGTTGAAGGGAAAAGGTCAACATCCGGGGTACCACTTGGGGTGTGAACGTCTGGAGGCGGTGTTTCGTCGCAGACTGGTTCGATAAAAGCTGCTTTCAATCGATCAATTGCAACAGTATCTCGAGAACCATTTCGTTCGATGACGAAGTATTTGTCATAGCGGCTAACGACTTTGAAGGGACCGGTGTATGGGGCTTGCAGGGGTTTGCGCGTATGATCAGTTCGAACAAAAACAAAAGAGCATGAATGCAAATCACTTGGTAAGTAAACGTTACGGGTGTATGGGCGAGTGGGGGTGGCACGTAATAGACGCATGAAGGAGCGTAAGCGATTGACATAGTGGGGAATAGTAATGTCAGCTGCAACGTCAGGGGATGCGATCAATTCACCTGAGAGACGGAATGGTGTGCCGTAAATTATTTCTGCTGCAGAACATCCGAGATCTTCTTTGACGGTAGCACGTATACCAAGAAGAATCACTGGAAGGTTCTCTGCCCAGTTTTCGGTATTACCATGTGACATCAATGCTGCTTTCAGCTGTCGATGGAACCGTTCAACAAGTCCGTTAGCGCAAGGATGATAGGCTGTGGTTTCAATGTGGTTAGAGCCGAGGAGTATAGTCAACTCACGAAAAAGGGTAGATTGGAACTGTGATCCACGATTAGTAGTAATAGTAGATGGAACACCGTAATTACTTATCCAGTATTGTAGAAAGTTGTTCGCTACGGTCTCAGCTGTAATACTGGTATTGGGAACAGCTATAGACCAGCGGCTGAAACGGTCAACACAAGTTAAAATGTGGGTGAAACCATTGAAGATAGCCAGAGGACCGACAATGTCGAGATGAACGTGCTGAAAACGTTGGCTTCGTGGAGGAAAAGATCCTGTAGCACTAATAGTATGGCGTTGAACTTTACTGCTCTGGCACTGGAGACAGGCTTTTGTCCAATTTTGAATATCCGCATGCATGTTCGGCCAAACAAATCGATCAGTGATCAACTTACGAGTAACACGAATGCTGGGATGAGAAAGGGAATGAAAATGTTCAAAAATGGATTTCCTAAGTAATTTCGGCATTCGTTGATTAATCCATCCAGGCAGATGTTTCGTATATAGAAAGCATTCACCATTGGTGCGTGCGTCACCTAGAAAGTAGAGGTCTCACTGCCTTACATTAAAGCATGCACTGTATACCATCATTTTTATCTTCACAGTCAAATTGCGATTGCCAGTGACATGAGAGTTTACACATAATTCGTTGGTAGCTGCTCTGCCAATCAATGCTAGCGAGAGGTTATCCGCAATTGTTGAACCAACATATGTGAAATAATGTACTGGTTGAAGCTATTCGATTTCAACAGTAATGATGGGAGTTGAAAAATCTCCTCGAACAAGGACTTCGGTATTGCTCATGGTGATTGTCAGCTAAACCTCTTTACAGTTTGACTAAAAACAGTCGATTAGCGACCGGAGCTGCTCTTGGAAGTAAACGCATGTACTGCATTAGTGCATCCGATGCCGTGCGTTTTGTTTTGATGTCGTTTAGGTTGAAAAGCATGGCGTCATATAGCATGCGTAGTCATGTTTTTCATCATGAAAGCTTGCTTTAGCAATAGAGAAATGAATATAACGAGAAGCGTCGGAGCTAGAACGCAACGTTGTGCAACGCATTAAATTGGGCTTGCAAAGAGTGGGAACAAATGATAAGTTTGAGCAGTGTTGGAACGCAGCCCATAAGATCAAGCATTATGAAAAGACCCTCCCTGATAACGTAGTCGAATGTCTTCGTAACATCAATAGAAACAGCTTAACGCGAGATACGCTGATCGCGAGACTTTTCGTTAAATTGTTTCAGACAGAAAATTGTATCTACGTTTGGTCTTTCCACATGCAATCTACATTGAGATTTGGAGTAAAGTCAGTCTGTTAAAACTTGAAGCCGCATCTGTAGGACACACTCATCGTGCAAGCTTAGAAAAGGTAATCGGCGAATTGGTTGTATTGAGCTGTTCTACTGTATTCGATTAGCTCCTGTTGAATTCCTCCAAATTGTAGGGGTTGCGAGCCAAGTTGTGCGAAGTCGATTTCGTGTTCTCCAACGATCATCAATTAGAATTTCGTCCGCTTAATGAAATCAAACAGCCAAATATTGATGTCTTTATGAGGTAACACTGCACATGGATCGGCATGAAATCATAGCATAGTGTAGAACATTCATCGGAGTATCGAAGCTTCTCTTAAGTCACGAGAGAAGACAAATTCAGAGAGTTCACAATAAAATTAAACAACTAAAAGTTTATTTTCAGGATTAATTCGAATGAAGCAGGCAATGCAAAAACGTATACCTATACAAGGCCAAATATGTAAGCACGATATTGAAAGATATAATACAAGAGCAATTATTGAGAGTTTATCAATTTTAGAGTCTTGACCAAATCATTTATCAGCGAAGATAATTAAGATGCCAGCTCTGTTGGTCGACTGTTCGTGCCCTAAGTAAACTGACTTCTACATGCAATACAACGACGAACATTAATACCATGGTATCTCATCTTAAGCCACATCTCTTTCGAATGAAATTCTGGTCAAATAATTTGTATAAACATATGATCGAATCCAATTGTCGATCAAAAATTTGAGCTTCGATTTCGTACTTTTAATGCGCACATATTCACCGAAAATCGATCTGTATACCACATTGTATTGCACACGAATGCTGTTGCCAAATTATCCATGGGGCCATTGTTAACCTGATACATAGACGGGGTGTCCATTGTTTTGGTGTACATTCCGATGTACTGCGCACAGTTTACTGTGCGCCGCGATTTCAGGTCCCGCGTTTTCAATAAACTTGGTACAAACGTAACCGGAATCCAATTATTGCTAAACCGAAGCTTGGCCCACTTTCGGTAATGACATGTTCGACGATTTCAGTGCCTTAAATTAGCTAGGAAAGTCTACAGTTAGTGACAATCGACGCTGTTGGAAGATGAACAGTAAAAGAGCCAAACGAGTTATATCGCATTGCTATGATACTGCAGCCAGATTTGATTGATTCCGGTTCAGAAAGTGAAGAAAGACTTCGCATTCATTTTCATCTTTTTCTTACAGTTTCGTGAAATTAACGAGCTTGCGTTCAGAGAGCTTTTGAACCATACCATAACATGTTAATTGGTTTCAGTTTGTTGCAGTTGTTGTGCAGTAGTCGATAGTGATCAACTTATTGCTCGCTTCTACTTCAACCACTTGTGCTCAGTAGTTCAAGAATATTATGAAATGTTTCAAACATAAGCCACATTTACGGAACTGCAGTTGATGAGCAATCTTCCCGTGACTCAGTGGCCCGTCTTGAAGGAATGTGATAAAGCCGAACACTTCATTTGCGTATTTTCCTTTGTACACACACACCTCGACCGTTTGCATGCTGTTTGCACTCATCAGGTAGGGACAGTAGGATCAAACTGCAAATCACGTGCCCATACACACGCATATGGGGTTAAATACATCTTCGTTAACAAAGATCCACTTTTGAAGGCATATCCATCACACACGAAGAACGCTACCGTGCTGTTTGGTTAACAAGTTGCTTACGCGAGCCTCTCTTGGATAAGATTAGCGCAAACACCAAAACATTTCAGTGGATTTCCCCAAACGCCTTCGAACATTTCGCTAGGGACATTTTCACTGGTGGAATCGGTGCTGCGAGAATTTACCCCAATTTATTTGCACAAATGACATGCTTTCAGCGAGTTTTCATTTCAGTCACGCGAGGAGCTCTAATTGGTTTTCGTTTGTTGCAGTTCATGCAGTAGTCGATAGTGATCAACTAATTGCTAGCTCCTTTGTCAGTCACTTGTGTTCAGTCGGTCAAGACAATATATTTCAATGAAATTTACTTTGTTTTATGTCAAAACGTGTTTTGGCGTTAAGTTCAAGTTGAATCCATCTTGATTCCATCAAACATGAAAGTTATCATTATTCGCAGCGGCCGATGTTGGTGCAATAGTCATTCAAGCATCGCGTAGAAAACCGCTTGACCTCAACTCAGGTGCACATTGGAGTCGCCAATTTTAATCTACATTTGTTCATCTAAAAATGCCGGGATATTTTCGTCCAGGACATCAGCATTAAAGGCATCCTACCGCTTATTATTAATACGAGTAAATGCATAATCAGGGTGGGAACCTTTTATTTATTTCGACGTTTACAGAGGTTGATTCTTTTTGCTGTGGTTTGCTGAGTTCGGTTGCGACAGATTTCTGAAATTGCTTAACAAGACGATTTTGCACATTCGACTGAAATCAATCCTTTTTTCAATTAATTCGACTTATATCTTGGTGAAGCTTCATATTTACATACACCGATGCATGGTCGATGTCTTCAAAATAATTTGTTTGTTAACGCCACGTTACCGAGCGGAAGGTGACTTGCAAAAATAATGTTGACCGTCTCCATATATAGTCGCCCGCATCTCAACAATTCAACATTCTTCAAATTAACCATCTTTACCGCCAAGGCTAAATCACGAACAAGAAATTGATAAACACTTGATTCTTGCATCTGCCTTTTGGGATAGTTTTGTGTATATGTGATCTATTAAACTGATTACCGTCGGCCTACCGTAAATACCCGCGTATAAGACGCACTTTTTTTCTTCATAAGTTGCCCTAAAAACCCAGGTGCGTCTTATCCATGGATAATATTATTATAAAAATTACCGCACTTTTTTTTCATGAGTTGCCCTAAAAACCCAGGGTAATAATGAACTGTATCTTCAAAATCATGAAAATGTAATATCAACCAATCATGGAGTAGTATTTGACTCTTGTTAGAGCAGAAACTTTTCTTTAAAAATGTCATCCAATCATTCGACATGACGACCAAGAATGAGAAGTGCACTTTCCACGATAGTCTACATAGTCTAGACAGACATCTGCTGACTGACAGGATGAATGAGTTAGCAATCAGCACACACGATGATCATAGCGATTGTATGGAGGTCACCGTGATTGACTTAAGTTCACCGTTTCTATAAAAATTAATGGAAATTAAGGACTAAAATTAGGATGCGTCCTATACATAGGTACACAGCTTTTTCATCGTTTTTAGGGTCAAATATCCACTGCGTCCTATACATGGT